>WURT03056976.1:0-14008 GCA_009936505.3 Holothuria glaberrima | reverse complement strand
CATCATCATCATCATCATCATCATCATCATCATCATCATCATCATCATCATCATCATCATCATCATCATCATTGTCATTTCTTTTTTTATGTTTAGATTGGTGTCTGCCAGTGATCCAACCCTCTAAATGTAAAAGAGTGAAATCCT
Source organism: Holothuria glaberrima (assembly GCA_009936505.3). Classification (NCBI taxonomy): domain Eukaryota; kingdom Metazoa; phylum Echinodermata; class Holothuroidea; order Aspidochirotida; family Holothuriidae; genus Holothuria; species Holothuria glaberrima. Next base: position 13,861 of record WURT03056976.1, on the reverse strand, counting down.
ACCAAAAAGATTGACTACAGTGACCACTCTCGCTTTTGAGTGACATTCCACTCTCCGTCGCGTGACATTTTTACTCAATTAGAGTTAATTACCACTCCAAGAAGAGTGGAATCTCAATCGAAAACCACGCTCTAGAGAGTAAATAGTCTAACTTTCAACACGACAACAAATGTATCTTTATACACTGCACAATTTCAAGTGTAGAAATATCCACACAACCAAACTGTGGAAGTATCAATTAATTTCATCAAGCATTTCAGTCATATCTGCCTTTCAAATCCAGTGTTTCCATGAAGAAGTTTATATTAATCTCATTTTTTTATTACATAGTACACAATATGGCCGTGTAAATGATAGTAATCTCTCCTCTTTCAACCAAACACTCCGTATTCAAATTAAATCAGTAATCTGCTGAGTCATTTCTAGTGAGGGCGTGTGCATATATTTACCCTCGGACGGTGATTGCTAGGTAACGTTTTTTCCTCCTCCTCCTTTAGATGTCGTAGGTCGAAAATCAAACAATGACCTTTAAATTTTCAGTTTGTGTTATCTTTTTGCAAGGGGTAAAGATAAACTTACATACATTTCGAGACATGTTCTACTTTGACTTATCTCCAATCATAAAGAAAGAAATAGAACGGTCGTTTCAAATTCAATCGAACTGATAACTGGAGAGTACAAAAGCTAGAAATTCGTACACATTGCTAAAGTAGGCCAATGCTTGGTTTAACTGTGTTTTCTTAAACTTAGTAATAAAGGTGAACAACCAAAGTAAAGACTTTTTGTTTTGAATGTTAAATAGTACAGTACAATCTTATCAAGTTAATTTCGTTCATAAAGGGGATAACTTTTAAAATAGAGGACGCTATTTCAAAATGGCAGCTAATGAGAGACAAGTAATTCTAAACTGGCTATTACATGTGATGCACAGTAGTAGTAGTACGTTGGTGGATTTGGGGCAAACAGGTAAAAGTCGGATGACGATCTTGAAACTGAAACCTTGTTAAGGTCCTGTGTCATGCAGATCTGTATAACGGTTCAAAATATGAGATGGATGGTGTCTTGAGGAGTCATGTTAGTGTTTGCCTTACAAACCACAATCCTGGGTATCCGTGATAATTACATGAATTTTACGGGGAATAAATTAATTGTTCAGCAAAACTATTAAAAATGACGTTGACTGGGCTAAAAACTAGTGTTGTGAAAGGTTGCCTGATTAAATTATTTTGGAATGTGTCTGCATGAGATATTTGTTCACCGTAGCTACGGGGTAGAGCAAGGCTGCCCTCCTCCTTCTGGCCCTTTTGAAATTGTCCAAAAAATGAGATTAAACTTTTTTTGAAAGGGACCTTTACATGAAGGTGTCGGGGTTATTATTAGACTTACTTCTGCTTATAATGAATATGCAAGAAATCATTTTTTGCACATTAATCAAAATCAAAGGTAAATCCTACAGCATAAGGAATTGAAACTAAATGTCAGTCTCTGTGCATTAAAACATTGAACAGAAATGCCGGTGCTCTAACTGTTCGCATAAAGATGAGGCTGAAATTAAGCTAACACACTTAGAGGCAGATCACCCTAAGCGTCCTCGGTATTACTTTTTCGTGGTAAGCCTGGGGAGCGTTGGTCATTGCACCCAAAATGTACTTATTCCAAGATGATACTCGTTCTGAAAAAAAAAACAATGAATGCCATTCTTTGGAAACTTATGAACGTTCTTTTTACGAGAATGTCTCCCACAATGAAGGTTTGAAATCGTGAGGGGACAGGACCATGTTGGCAAAACATATCAATACTTGCCAACGAGGCCAATCTAAAATATGCCTTTAAAATTATTAATGGGTGCCTTCTCTCTGTTTCTTCAGGAGAAGGTAGGGCTGAAACTAGTGCTGTAAATCATAGCTTTCATAAACAAAGGAAAACAGCACAGAATTGCAGCTTATTACAAAAAAAAACTCCCCATCAGCAGAAAAGATGGACCAAGATAAAAGCAATGGTGCAGACTTATTCCGAACTTACTATTCTAAACATTCTGTAGAATCTTTCATTACACTGCTTACATTGCAAGGTTCGGTTCTAGACATAAATTTGCTACTAAAAGTGAACTCGAATTTCTAATGTCGTGACCTCAACTTGATGACAGCGTTTTACCCACGGACTTTTTATACATGGACATGGTATATTTCACTTACGTTCTATGCGTAAGTTGTCGTCATTTTACGTACACGAATAGGCTTACCAATATGGCTGCCTACAATAGCCTTGTGTGTAAAAGTTTAGACTTGCTTAAGTGTTTCAGTATCGATAAATTGTGTGAGAAACTTGCAATATTTTCAAAAGACTGCAAGCTCAGGTCAAATTCGACAAATAGAATAGATGACAGTGATATTGTTCTTCCATCCATGTTTATATTTTGTCTGAAATGTTTCATATTCATCGTCAAATTGGGCAAATAGTAGTAGCCCGGCAGCCATCTTGGTAAGCCTAAATTTGTTCGAACGGTGGCGACCGTATTGAACAGGTGATCCTCTTTCCATGTATGAGAAGTCCGTAGTTTCACCACAATGCTTAGATATGTTCCTCTCTAACACATTAAAACGTAGAAATTATAAAACACCAAAGAAAGACGGCGTTTCAAATTGTTTATGGTGATTGTGTGGCTTCCTGCAAAGTGTTATAAGATCCTGTTGCAACTCGCAAACATTTTAAGGTAACTAGTCGTCACAGTTTTTGGAGGCATAAGTGCAGTAAGCGGAGGGCTGGGGGCTAAAGCCCCTCCCCCAGTCAAAAATGTGGGGCGGAACTATGTTTCCGCCCCCTAATCCAAGGATGAAAACCCCTTACTTGTCTCTTGTGTAAGAAATGTCGAAATTTCATATGGAAAACTTTTGCCCTAATTCTTGCAGAAAGTCGTTATCGCAACGGCACACACACACACAGCGCAGCGGATATCGACTAGATTATTTACTTTGATAAGCACGAGTGAACACCCACAGCGTGTGTGTGCGAGCATAGCTTTCCTGTTATGCCCCAGTCAAATCGCGTACTGCGACTCCTTGCAACTGAGTCATAATAGAAATGTCTGTTACATCTCCGCATAGACTCTGTCGAGTTGCATTGAGTTTGCGACTAGTTGCCTTAGTTGCGGCCGAGTCGTTAGTTGCTACGTGTGCTCCGGTGCGCACCGTGCACAAGCAACTCGAAATATTTTGCAAATAGATGTAGTCAGTTCGCCGATGTACGGCAACAATGCTGCTACCTACTGCGCTCAGCGCCGAACATACCCAGCATGTTTTGCATCTCAACTAGCAACTACACAACAGACTGCAACAGACCCATACCGCGCGGTGTCATGCAGCGTCGTAATGCGCTGTACTGCAAACATTCGCAAACAAGCGCAGTACGGAAAATACCCTTTTTCCTCCTAAAAACTAGCCTAATCGCCGCATGCATGCGAACGTACTGCGAACATGCGTAGCACGACTCAGCAGCTACTGCGAATGAGTCTGTGCCTGGGTCCCTGCGACACAGTCTCTGCTGCGCCTGATTGCAACCAGCGGCGAACAAGTCTCAACACGTTTGCAGCACGACGCAAGGCGACTGTACACGGACTGCAACTATTTCTAGCACAGGCACAAAAAGCTCACAGTAGATCGCAAAACGATCTGCATACTTTGCATGCCCAGTCGCAGCTCGATATTCATGAGGGCAAAATTTTTAGTAAAAGTCCCTTGGTTGGAATGCATTTTACGAGCTGTTCCCCTCCACCAATAGCAACCTGTCTTATATCATCGGATGCGATGCAATGCGAGATGGCTATGCAGCGCACACTGGCTGTTGACAGCAGGGACAAAAGTGCGACAACCCCGTGTCTGACACTGCTCTCTGCCATAATTGTAAGTGGGTGATTATCGGCAAAAACAGGGCATAAATTTGCTTGATTTACGAGAACTTCCCGAACAAAGATAGAGTTGAAACCTACATCACTAGGAAGAGGACGAATTATTCAATTAAATGCAGGGCGAGATGGTTGAATACATCATATGGTTTTTGATTAAGAGGCAAAAGTTTGTCAAAAGTAACAACTTTTCTGTAGGATTTCACGTCAATAGCGGCGAAGTGAGCAGATGCAATAAAGTTCTCCATATGCAGTAGTTTAACTTAAAATTTGCCGAAAATGATGCACCAAATTGCATCTATATAGGATCCTCAAATATCAAAAAATTTTCCAAAGACCCCAGACTCGAAACAGCTTCCTACGCTTACGTTTGGAGGGGTATTGAAAATGTAACAGCTGTATACGAAGATACACAAAGTAGAATGTATAGTTTGAACTTCCACTGTCTAAGAGACATTTCGGACGTGCATATTTATAAGTGCTGTTTTGACTGGTATTATATTCACCGCAAAAGCTGTCTGCCCAAATGACCATCAGTCCCCTTTAAAGGGTGTTTCCAATCGTCCCAGCCTCATTTTGAAACCGCTAAAATCGTATAATTCTTAGTAACTTATAAAGACAGACACTTGTTACCCAAACGTTTATCCATTGGGATATCAAAATTCTGAGTTGGTGACTGCTCTTCATACGGCGGTTATGGGAGGAGCTACAAGTTGCATAGTTGGGAGAATTGAAACTTTCTGAGATGACGAGATTTGCTCTTTAAATAAAAGAGATGACGATGTTATTTAAAGGGCAATTCTCGTCATCCTAGACAGTTCCATTTCTCCCAACTAAGCAACTTGTAGCTCCTCCCAAATAACCGTAAAAAGCTCCTCCTTGTGCAGACTCAAACCTATTTTATTGCTTCAGACCATGTCCTGAGGAGCATACAAAGCTATAATGTGTGATCCAAACACTCTCTCTGCATCGTGTGGAATGTAAGGTACTCGGCATCATTTGATATTTCAAACTTTGATGTCAATCAGAAAACAGTAACCAACTGATAATTTTGACACCCCATACCAAAAATGTACTTTGGGGTGATAACTCTCTGTCTTTAAGTCTTCTCCAGTTTTCGATAAACAATTTTTTTACAGCGACTCGGTGTCTGTCTGCAGGAGAACAGTTGTTACGACCCAGTTTGTAATAACTGACCAAAATGCAACAACTTGGTCCAAACTGTAACAACTTTCTGCCGAAAATGCAACAACTGTGAAAGTTGGTCCAAAATGCAACAACTTTCTGCCCAAAATGTAACAACGTGAAGATTCACATCAGACGGTATTGAAAAAATCCAAGATGTTGCATTTTTGGCAGAAAGTTGTTACATTTTGGTCAGTTGTTACAAAATGGGTCGTAACAAGAGTAGCAATATTCCCATGTGTGTAGTTGCCATTTACACTAAACTGCTAAACAATCGTCAGCGAAAGAGTCAATAAATAAATTTGTAGCTTTTATCAGTTTGACAGAAATTATTCAAAGACAAATTTACAAAAGATTCCTTGAATAGTGATGCTAGATTTTGTTTGTGAACTGGTCTTGACAAACTTAAAGATAACCCATTTACTAGCTAGATGATTTTATAACTGAATTAAGAACTCACCAATTTACCGGATTATGCAGGTTATAGTAGGCTAGTGTATAGGAGCTACTATATTCCGAAAAACGAATGAACACAATCTAACACCACAGTGCTGTCCAAAACGGACTGTGATAAAACTTTAGTCCGAAGAGTTCTGAACTTTGATTCGTAAAACAGTCGTTATGATTTATGTGTTTACTGAATTTTTGTAAACAAATTTATCCATAAACAGCATAAAGTTATGGAAGTATCTAAATTTTCGTGGGCTGTCGCAAAGTAAATGGATTGTTAATCTGACCTTTGCTTGTTTATCTTTAAACAGATTTGTGTAAATACCCTTTAATCTTTAGCTAACCCTTTGGAAAATATAATAACACTGATCTGTTCAAAGTGTAATCTGGTCTTAAATGGAGCCAAGAAACGATGTTTGCCCTGGTAGGCAGGGAATAGACTTAACCATAGTGCCCTGTTGGATGCAGTCCTGAATTAAAGGGCAATTCTCATCATTCCAGACAGTTCCAATTCTCTGAACTAAGCAACTTGTAGCTCCTCCCATAACTTTACATTTCCTTCTTGTGCAGACACAAACCTATTTTATTACTTTTGATCAGGCCATGTCCTGGGGAACATACAAGACTATAATGTGTTATCCAAACACTCTGTGCATTGTGTGGAATGTATGTTACTCTGCATCATTTGAATTTTCAAAGTGTGATGACAATCAAAGAGCAGTCACCAACTGAGAATTTTGATACCCTCACACTAAAAGTGAGTGTATGTCTCAATTGGGAATGGCTCGAAACAATTACTGCAATATCGATGAAAAACAAAATGCTGGCTTGTCTATATCTGTAAAAATATTTGCTAACTATCTCACTATGTATTGGATGATATGGGTATTCTTTATATCTATTGATAACTGATTTCATACGAATACCTTTAATAAATACCTCTTTCCACTTTGATTTCCATGAAGAAGAATAGCATTGTCTACTTATCTTTCGACCAAAGAGATTGGCGAGCCAGACAACCTTCGTTTTCCTGTGACATTGTTACTTTCGTTTTCACCTATGTGTATACTTCTATATGTAAGATTACTACGGATAGTGTATTTATACAACCCCCTTTTCTAATGTATTATATGTGTCAGGTTTTCAGAATAAAGGCGACCTCGATGAGAAGAACAAAGGAGTAGTACAGATGAATGGTATCAAACCAATTCGTATTGACAATGTTATTACTACACCGAACAGTTAAAATTCTTACCAAAGGATGTGTGGAAGTTTTGTTGAAATTGCACCCAAGAAGAAAAGCTTTGCGGAAACGTTAAAATGCGTTTTAATTTTTAAACTTCCTTCTATATTGTCATATAGCAATGACATACATGACTCATACTAGGCAAAAAATAACCGGTAAACAAGCACTCCTTCAAATAGAACCTGCATGGAGGCCCTTAGTACGCCAATACAATGTATACATATTAAATGGCTGGCCCTATTCACCATAAGGAATTTTTATATCGCCCCCAAAAAACCTTAGTGTCCCCAACCCGAAAAAAAACCTTCGTGACTGCTGAGATATTTGGTCATCCAACTATTTTTTCCGGCCAACTCAAATATCAGTGTACATGTCTTCCACCAATGTGATTAATATAGACCGATACATCGAATAGGCTACTGAAAATTTAAGCCTGATAATCCTTTTACATTAGGGCATCACAAGGTTACCGGCGAACGGACGGTTTGTGTGCCCATACATTTATCGCTTTATTATCTGACTATAGACAGCGGGGCGTGAGCTATTGGTTTGCAGCTGTGTGGTTATCATGGATAATGCCAGAAGGGCTTTCAATGGGTTTGTTCACCTTTTAAATGTTGGCATAGTGGGACAATAAAGATATTCTCAAATAAGTCGAATGAAGGGAATATTTAAGACAAATTTCTAAAGTTGATAATTAAACCGGAAGCCTCGCTATTGTAGTATGCTGTTTTGGATATTAATAATTTCATTAAGAGACTCTTCTGTTATATGCGTTGTGTCTCCGTATACTGTAGCAATCCCGTTTCCTGTTTGTGAATGATGAATTGTCGTACCTGAAGTAACTTGAAGAGGAGAGTAAGCTGAAACAGAAACTTTTCTCTCCATCTTAGAGGTCAAAGATCTTCTCAAGTATTTAAAGTTTCACAGTTTGAAGCAGCTTCTCCGAGACCGATACGCACGTGTACACTAATGCACATGCAATGTAACTGTACGAAAGCCCGCTATTACCATTTAGGTGCCAATTGTTATAACAAATTATAATTTGTCTGCACAAGGTACCGTACTGCACTAAGTTGTTTCAAATGGTATCGAGGTTGGTTTTTACTTTTGAAATCCCCTTAAGTGTTAAATAATAAATTAGTAATTTACTCCTGAATGGCTCTAACGAGCTGTCAACCAAGAACAAATAAGTTGTCACATTCCCTTGATAAACAGAGACTTCATTTCATCTTTTGGAGGAATGAAGGCAACGGTATTCGATGCCAAAGACGTTAGGTGAACCGATCATGAAAACTATGAAATTTTTATCTGCGGTAGAACCAGGGAGCTGTTCATTTGCAACTCCTTGTCAACGTATCCAATATTTGTCTCGATATATCACCCATTATATACCCATCTTATACCCATTTGTTCTTTGCACCAACTTAAGGACACTATATACTTCTGAACTTAGTCTTGTAATTTTACTTATTAAAGGCATTTTTAGTACATTTTACAGGATCCAGATGCAAAAAAATATATTTATCAATAAATAAATTTAGCAATAGATATATGAAGCGAGATATCTGGGTGCTGCAGCCCCTCCCCTTCTCGGTGTTTCTGCCCTTTCAAGTCTACCGTGTGTCACTGTCATCAACTGAATCGCTTTACGATATCTGACATTCCCAATGAAGGCCCACACGGCAGGTGGAACTGATCCAAATTAGGCGCCCGAAGAGCGTCATTAGAGGTCTGTAGACATGTAAATGTGATATCTACCTATTTGATGTAATATGCGTTAAAAATGTTAAAAATAGCCTCAATTCCCATCAAAATCCCTCAAAAATTGATCATTTCACACGGCAATTACTGTTTTGTACTTACATCATGAACAAATACGAGCTCCCTATGCAAATTTGTGATGCAGGAGAGGTATTCCTAACATAGGTGTTATGTTTTGCTTTGTTTGTTTCACCTTTCTTCCAAGGGCAGGTGTAACGTTGGCACGCCCTTGGGATTTATTTTGATAAGTAGCATTTTACTGCTCTGAAAATGTCTACATTAAAAAAAAACGCCTACTAGAATGTAGCTAGAGAGTAATTAACAGATAATTCGTAAAGGATTAACAAAAGAAATAAAGACACCGCGCAACACTCCTCATCACATTTTTTGCATACCTTATGAGCTATCTCAGAAATGGGCATCTCCTGGTTCAAATTTTGAAGAGATGTATCTTGAGGATGGTAAAAGATATTCAAATAATTCCAATGGATTTTTTTGTCAGGGGGTCTAACCTTGCATTGTCTAGTACTTACACCTGGTTTAATTACATGTCCAAATATCTTTAAATACAAAAACCCTCCAAATCAAATTATACATCTTTATCTTTATGCCCAAAAGCATTTGAAGCTTAAAACACACATACGCAGACGCCCATACAAAAGAAAAATAGACGATTTCAACAGAAAAGTACTTTCCTCGGCTCAACCGAGGACGTCTTAAAATCATTGTTCAGAGCCATTGCCATGCTTTAATTTGTACAATAATATATCTAAACACAAAACGAAAGAAATTAACCTTGCACTCTATCAAACCTTCGTAGAGAGACTTCTGTTTGCTTTGTTGCACACAACACTATATTAGATTATGAAAGAAATTTTCAGCTCGGTGGTTTTTTACCTTTCAGTAATGGATGTACAGGGCTGAAACCTTCATCCATTCATAAAGTACCAGCCTCACGCAAGATCTCACCAGTACAAACTACTTTTCGAATTATGGGTTAGGCTTAAAAGCACCCCACGAGAATGGGCAAAGTTTTCGGGGGAGAAGGGTTTCGATAAAAGTCTACAAATAACAATCAAAGATGAGAGTGAAGCTAGTCACAAGGAAAGAGCTTTAGCAAAATTTATATTTGATATTTGAAAAAAAAACTCAATCTAAGCATTCTGGTGAAATTTCCATGTAATTTCTGTGTGGGTCGTAACTTTACGTGCTAATATCTCCAGAGCTAAAGATCTGAACTGATTGGAAATTGTGAAAGAACGCTTCGAGTAAGTACCCCTCTAACAGCCTAAAACAAAATTTAAACCTAAAACCTTTCAGGCGGGTAGCCAGGGCTTTGTCACGGGAGGGGGATGGGTGGCTGGGTTCAGAAAATATGATACAACCATTTGTGATGGGCGAAATTTTTAAGAACATTGTGGTAAATTGTTTTCCTTTGTTTTGCGAGATTCAACAGTTATCCATTTATAAGAAGAAACTCATATAGGAATATTCCTCCCTAAACAGGTGCTTTGGGGAATTATATCTGTGCTCTTAAGTCATGCGGGTTTATGTGAAGCTGCTCAAAAAGATGGAAAAGGGGGGAAGTTTGTCATTGCCCAATTATCAGTCACGATTAGACTACAGACCTAACAGCCTATAGAGTAGATTTTGATAGAACAATAACTGTAATCAGATAGTATTACTTAACATCTTTTTAAATATTAGGGTAGAATACCAACAGTTCACTGATTCAGGCAGGTGTTGCGATGCACATGTTCCATCCACAACGTGGACATAACACGAAGCAGGGACGTGTAAGGAAGGGGGCTATATAAAACAAGGTTTTTAGCACAAGTTTTTTCTTCCCAATATTTGAATGATAATGTTTATGGACAAATGCATTACCGTGTAGATGGGCCATTATAATGAGGGGCAATGTGCTTTTCCTTTCTTTCTGGTTTTTTTTTTTTTTTTATCAAAGCTTGTCACGTAGATAATTGAAGTCATTGTTACAAAATGGGAGACCAATGTGAAAGACTTGTCTTGAAGGGTTAAAATACAAAGAAATGGGTCTTCCTGTTTTTAGCATAAAAAAAAAATTGAAGAGGGAGCTCGTAAGAGAACTTGTAACTAACTGTGAAAACAGTCGATCCGTACTAAAGAGGACGCTCTTTATATATGACAAACCGAGAGATGTTCACAACATCCTCGTATGCAAAAATCGCCACTTGTGTTGACTAAAAGTGCTTGGTTCGGTTTGTATCGTATGTAAAATGGCCAAGTCCCGTTAAAAAAGCTTATCCAACATGACTTACTTGGGCGGGTGTATCGCCAGAAATCATGAGTGCTCAACCTGGGTGAGAACTTTACCCGACACTTTTTTCAGTGTATAAGTGTTCAGGATGGTCTGTAATGTCGCTTATTTTATATCCATTAATACTTAACTTCACCTGTTTGATAGATTCAATCAAAGGTATATCCAATTTTACTTGCTTTCCACATTTAAGCGCACATCCAGTCACCCAAATGTAAATAAGGCCTAAAAAATTGTTTGTTTGTCCTAGACGCCCGCACGTAATTTCTCGTCCGCTCGTATTATCTTATTAATTTCATTTTTTGGGGGGGGGGGTTGTTTTTGTTTTTTGCATTTTGTGTTGTACACAAACTTATATATTTTCCGATGAAACTTTTTGTGTTCCTTATACGGTATATACTGAAAATCTTGCACTGAATGGCCCCGTATATATTGGTATTGCGAGTGCAGTCAGTGGGGTGCAGGAGCAATACACGTTCGCCGTTCGGGCAAGGGTCTGCCTCGCAGCATACCCACGGAGATACAGTCCACTCGCCGGCCTTTGCTCAAGAATGTTACACTCTAGAGGCCCAATGCACGTGGCTAAACTGCTGTTCGCTGTGCGTACATTGATACCTGCATACTACGAAAATAGAAAAAAGTTTTCTTCAGTCGACATTGCCACGCCACGCCACGCCACTACACAGACGTGTTAGATTGGGATTTGGTGTGCTCACTGCCTACGTAGGGGACTGAAATGTGGAAACCTGTCATTCACATAGGTGTGCGATCGGAGAGGCTTGCAGCATGTGGCAGGGGTGGGGGATGTCAGACGAAATCACTTTGTTCTTTCTTTATTTCATAATGTTTGATGGAAACTGAATATTTTATACGGCAGGTCCGATTTATCGGATCAGAGTGGGCACACTGCAAAGTCTGTACCTCACCTGCGAACTACAGTAACATGTTCTGGTCTGAATATAATGCGCATACATGTACACATGAGTCAGCATGGCGTCGTACACGCTAGGCAGTAGGGTCGGTCAAAAAAAAAAAGGCCCGCCTGACGGCCCTTTTGGGCAGGTCTGGAGGACAAACAAACATTTTTTTCTTGGCTTAAGCATACTCTACCCCTCCCTCTCTCTCCCTACTAACTGTGTATAACTATCTTCAATTTCTTTTAAATTATTCGACAGTAGTTTTATTTAAACTTTTACATGCAATATCTATGTTCTGAAATGTCACGAAAGATACTTGCAATTGGAATAAACGGATACTGGTGAGAATAAACCTTTTTTTTTCAAAATTACATTGGAGTAGCTATCTATCCCTTTCAAATTGGGTTCCTCTATCGTATTTTATAAACCCTATTTGCCAGACTGGCGACCAACTATACCAATGTTTGTAGGAGTCAGTCTGACAACTATAGCATATTCTGCTGCTCCGGCTGATCCTAATTGTAAATTTCATCGATGAGATATTCAAAATATCATCAAACGGACACTCATGCCGGGATCGCTAACACTTCATGCCTCCCCTTCAGCCAAATTCCGACAAGCCACTTCAATCTGCTTTCACAAGTTTCGAATCAGACCTTATCCTGTTGTTTGTCCGCTTTGAAGTTATGAGAAGGGGAAGCTCCATGAAGGGATTGGCATTTGTGGAAGGGCGTGAAATGAAGGTTAAAGTTTTTTCAGTAGAGGAAGAACATTTTTAATGGATAATTTTCTGGAGGATTATGACAATCTTTAATTATGTTTATTGGCAGTCCAATTTTTGCACGCAAGGAACTGGAATTTTAACGCCTGATAAAATGTTGAATAAACTAACGTTGTCGGCAGAATCTCGTTTAGCTGGGACATTTTTTCCACCAGACCTAGAAAGTGCACTTAGTTAGAAGGTCATAGTCTAATTGAAAATTTTCCACGTATGGTGTAATCTTAACCTATAGATAAAAGATTGAAAAAATGTAATGACCCTACTACGGGATAGATTTCCTTCACTTATAAAATAACGACTAAAACTTTTTCACTATCATTACACGTAAGTTAGGCGTTAGCAACGGCAGATGGTGGACACATGTTGTGATGGTGGAACATTTTATGCTATGCGTCTGATATTACACTTTAATCTGATCTGTAGAGTCATTCTTGTGAATATTAATGTCTAGTATGATCCATCAACATCTATTTCATGAATTTTGCTAACAACAAGGGTTATGATACAGCTGAATGCTTATGCGTAGAACTATGCCTGGAACTATAAGACAACCATTATCCGCCCACCCACGCCTGTTCAAAATTTCGCACTACTGGAAAGAAAAATAATAATCTAATATCTGGGAGAAGCTCCTCTAACAGTCTAACAGGATGGTTTTTGAAAAGTCCATCGACTCTTTTACGAAGAGCCGAAGGGCAAAACCAAACATTTCTCCGAAAGGAGTTCTGCTGTCCCAAAGAGCTACGTCCCCGAGGGGACAACAACCTTTTGACCTTCAGACCTCTGTATAATGGGTCTGTCATGACTAGACGAAAAGAACAGATACCACAGCCATGATTGTAGCCAAAAGGCAGAGAAACGATGGTATGGGCTGATTGGTCGGAACGATCGTATGGGCTGACGTGTCGATACAGAAAGTATTTCAATATTGTTACAACTTTTTTAATCTCTTTTTAAACTCCCCAACATGAATTAGTGAGGCCTACTAAAAGCCTCCAAAAACTTGGTCACGATAATAATATGTTTGGTCGTGATGAATTTTAATGCTGGAATCCAGCAGTATGGCGATAATAGGCGTACCCTTTCTTAAATTCCGAATAACACCGAATGCATTGGTTTTATCCAGACAGGTTACAGGTAGTTAATGAACATTGACATTGACATTGGCCCATAAACCAACGTAAAGTATACAATTCATCGAAGTGCACGCATGGACTTGACATTGTATTTTCAAGAATACCAACGTACGTATATGGTGCGCCTACCGTGCCATAAGTCCTGAAATCGACATATGTCGATTTAAATTGACATATGTCAGTTT
>WURT03056965.1:0-14009 GCA_009936505.3 Holothuria glaberrima | reverse complement strand
AAACATTCACTGCCAACAACTTTGAAGACCATGTAGCAGTCACCAGAGTTACAGGCAAACTTCACATTAGCTATTTTTTTTTTCTTTTTTTTTTTTACTGTGCTCAAGGCTCAGTTTAATTACATGTAGCAAGGAACCATAGTGCCCATTGGTCTCTTGTTATACAAATGGCTCAAGCCGCTTTGCCTGTTTCCCCTGCCTTTTGCTCCACCCTTATGGAGTAGCGGTTGGCTGATAGCCAGATATTTTATTTTAAAAGATAGCTCAGACTGACTGCCTGAGATGGCTTTTGAAGAGCTTTTGAAGACTATATGGGGCATCTCCGTAATACATAATCACAACCATACGCCTGCTGTACTATTCGGAGTGGCAGTGGTTGGGGAACCAGGGCCCGCTGAGGGCTCAGCCCCCCCAATGAAAAAAGTGAGGGGGCTTAAGGTTTTCTAGCCCCCTCCCGGCCTCCTCCCAATATTTGCCAAGTGCAGACATGAGATCCATATTTCAAGGCTGGGTACATACAGTGTAAAACACTCGGGAATTGCCGTTTCCGGCCATCTGGAGGGTTTGTAAAGCCAAAAATTTTCTTGTACGCTCCGCGCCATCCGATGGTGGCGCTCCACTTAGATAGTCTCCCTGGCGCTCAGCCCTCCCCCCATATTTTTTTCTGTTCCGCCGCGCCTGCGGAGCAGATCCTTGATATTGCCGGGTGGGGAGGGGCCGTCTAAACCTTCCTGCATACGGCCTTGATTTTTGCCCCCAAAACAAAATTTCTTACAGCCGTCCCTGGTGAAGAATGGCTTTGGTATACTAGCAATTATAGGTGACAGGCTTTACCACGCAGAGAGTGCTGTTCAGAAGGGTTACTAGATGGTGACTTACCGCCAGACAATGTACATAAGGGGTGAAATGACTCCCAGGGGGTGAAAAATTTTTCAAAGGGCAAAATGTCCAAAACATGTATGAAGTCAATGGCAACTTGAAAACTCTCTAGGGGGCGAAAAAATTTTCAAGGGGGGCTTCGCCCCTCTTGCCCTCCTTGACTACGGGCCAGGTGACTTGCATATAGCGCCACCAGTTCAAAAGAAGTGACACTAAGTCGGTGGTGTATGGGTGAAATAAACAAAAGATATGATTGATGGAAGGAAAATGGACATTAGTGGCATCCATTTATCAAATAGTTCGACAGTTGGTCAATATGAAGAATTTTGCTTGTGTAGCACAAAAATGGATTGGTTGAAAAAAAATAATAGCCTATGTAAAAAGTGAAGGGAGAAGTAATCCAGCCATCGTGGCAGAGAGAGAGAGAGAGAGAGAGAGAGATGTAATTCAGCCAGAGTGGCAGAAGGTCTGAGGCCAACAAATCAAAGGAGTTAAACTAAAAGAGTGTTAAAGAAAATAAGCAAATAGTTTTTAACAAGAAAGTGTGATTTGTTCCTTTGGATGGAACTGGGTATTCTGTGATAGTGATATATCCGAGGATTTTCGTAAATACATTAAAGAGGTTTATACCTTGTGTGAAGCCTTGGATATTACCTTGTTGTGATGTCGTGATACGTGCTGTTTAAAGCTTATTGAATAAAACAAGTAAGACAGGAAGGACAATTTGTAATTTGTGTCTTAATACCCGTGGGACGTAAAAACTTTGGTGGAGAACGGGCCTAACATTGGGCCTACCGACCAATCGCTGTTAATACAACGAGTGTCGCTACAAATGTTGTTAAAGCCATGTATCTTTGGCGCAATATGATTCAACCAGAATTGCCGTCAGTCTCAAAAAGCTGCGATTTTGGTTGATCCAAATGACAGTCGGCCTTTGGTTGATTTTTCTGGCACAACAGAGCTGCCAAACAAGTAAAGGACATCAGAGAAAAGTTCAGGGAGTATCTTTGCCATACAGCACCCCTTCCCTGGCAAGGGAATGTCACCGATCGAGGGAAGTGAACTCAAATAGCCTAACTTGAAATATCCTACACTAATGTTTGATTCCGGTTCACGCCCCCTATTTACTGGACTGTCTTTGTGTGAGATACACACACAGGTGCAGTCATGTAAGGCTGTAACATGTGTGACTAGTACTAAATTAAAATTTCATGTAGGTAAATTAATGTTAGAGGAAAATCCTTTGACATTCGCCGGACAACTAGTTGTAGGTCGGTAAATGCCATTTATTTAATTCAGTGTGCTAGATGTGGTTTACAATACGTAGCTGACAGTCCAAGGACGTAGGAAGCGGGGGGCTGGGGGCGACAGCCCCCAGCGAAATTTGTGGGGGCTGAAATATGCTTTAACCCCCCACATTCCAAGCACGAAAACCCGTTGTTTGTCTCTTCTGTAAGAAATGTCAAAAATTTGCAGTAATTTACCTTAGAATTTGTCCAAAATAATGCACCAGATTGAATCTAAAGACAAAATTTTCCAAAGGATTAAGATATTTCAAAAATGTGCAGTAATATACCTTAAAATTTGTCCAAAATAATGCACCAAATTGCATCTTAGGACCCACAAATATCACAAAATTTTCCAAAGGACTAAGAAATGTCGAAATTTTGCAGTAATTTACCTTAAAATTTGTCCAAAATAATGCACCAAATTTCATCTAAGGGCCCACAAAAATCAAACAAATTTTCAAGGGGCTAAGAAAAATAAAAAAAATTCAGTAATTTACCTTAGAATTTGTCTAAAATGATGCACCAGATTGCATCTAAGGACCCTAAAATATCAAAAAAATTTCCAAAGGGGAGGTCAGACCCTCCCCCAGGACAGCGATCCGAAACAAGGTTCAGCCCCCCAGTCTTGAACAGCTTTCTACGCCTATGATAAGAATTGTATGAATTACTGTCAGGAAAATATAACTTTTCTATTTAAACCATAGTTTGGTCAATATTGACAAAATAAAGCTACAATATTAAAGAAAAGACAATCTACAGGATTTGTCATACTAAGAGAAAGGACCGCATTGTTTCTGGTGGAAGTCAAAGTTCATCTGAGGTCACCACAGACAGATAGATGAACAACTTGAATCTTATTAACTGCTTGTAAACATGGTATCTCAAGAAGGGTAACATATTGGAAGGATCTCATACTAAGCAAGTGGTTGTCATATACTGAGTGCAAGAACTTTTGTTTATTAGGAAAGTTCAGAGGTCTTGTAAGGTCACCAGGGATCAAAACAGTGAAAACCTCGTCGATACGACATTTCATGAATTTTAACGTTGATCGTTCTCATAGTTATCATTTGGATGCTTCACATCAGGGAGCTGCCATGTAGCCCCCTGTTCACATTAAAAAGAAATTCTCGTCATCCCAGACAGTTCCAACTCTCCCAACTAAGCAACTTGTAGCTCCTCCCATGACTGTGTAAATCTCCTCCTTGTTCAGACACAAACTCTAGTTTATTGCTTCAGGCCATGTCCTGGTGAGTACACAAGGCTATAATGTGTAATCCAAACACTCTCTCAACATTGTGTGGAATGTAAGCTACTCTGCATCTTTTGAATTTTCAAACTTTGATGCCAATCAAAGAGCAGTCACCAACTGAGAATTTCGATAACCCCACACTACAATATAGTTTGGAGTGACGAGTGTTTGTCTTCAAGTTTAAGGAGCCATTTGTTCTTCATGGAGGTCAAAACAAGTCATGTGAGGTCACCGTCAGTCAAACAGTGAAAGACTCGTACGCAGGACATTTTCTCATACTTTCAAAGCAGATTCCCTGATCGCATTCCAAGATCGCGATCGTCTTTTGGTGAGATGAAGGGTCATTTGAGGTCAATACGTGTGTAAACATGATGTTTCCAAAAGTTAAACGTTAATTAAGCAATCTGTTTATAAGTCTTTAGATGTTCCACAATGATTTCAAGAAGTGAAGTGATTTCGATGGTGGTCATTAGTCATGGGTGGTCTTCAGGGGCCCGTCCTGTAATCATGATAACTCAAGAAGCTTAATTTTTTTCGTACTTCGAATTTAAATGTTCCACATAAAGTTAACAGCACTGCATTGTTTAGTGAAGGTCAAATGTCATTTGAGGGTACAGATATCAAACTTAACAATTTTGTAAACATATAGTAGGCTACATATCATGTGCTCTAAATGAAAGTAAATGACAAAGCTTTTCTTTCTGCTGAAGCCCGACACCGGTCCGACACTGAATCGTAACTTGGCGTAAAAATACTCTGGGTGACGGGCGATTCGCTCTTGTACTCGCAGCAGCCAACAACCCCAGTTACTTTTCAAGGATGATATATCCCAGTTCTAACAAACATGGCACTCTTTCCCTGCATGATAAATTTTAACAAAAGCATTAAGATTGCCCTGTTGCCATAGGCGTAAGAAGCTGTTCTGAGCGAGCAGGGGGCTTAGCGCTGCCTCTCACCACCCTCTCGGGTAAAGAGATTGACTTGAGGGGTGTTCCCTCGTCTTTGGGGTAATTTTGAATATTTTAGGGTCTTTCGATGCAATTTGGTGCAACAGACTGTGCAAATAATGGCTTTTCGTCAATGAATTCAAGGGGGTGGAAGCATACTGCCGGTCTTCATCCGCTTCCTACGCCTAAGCCTACTACCCCAATTATATCGTTTGCGCAGTATAAGATGAGTCGATCTTTGCCCAGATAGTAAAGGAAGAAGGAAGGTCAGCCTTTCTGCTTACTGCCAAGATGACCATGCGAGAGATCTCAAGGTAGTACATGATACGGGAAGATTATACGTGCCTTGGTAGGAATCACATAGTTGGGACATGGGTGTACTAGCAAGCAGGCCCGTAACCAAGGGAGGGGGGGATTTGGGGGCCAGGCCCCCTGCTCCTTGGCTTGGCCCCTGCTCTGCAGGCATGATAATCCCCAGTGGTTATGGCGTAGTGGATCAGAACAGTGGGACGTGATGTGGCCGCACAGGCCAACACTGTCAACAGTTGATGAGGAGTTCTCGCAACCTTACGAGTTTCGTGCATCCTCAGTTATGTTTCACACAACACGTACATACACAGTGCGTATATTGTCACGTCTGCATGAACAAAACTCTGAATTTGAAGCTGTCACCTTACTTTTTGTTTCGTTAGGTTGGCTTACTGTTCCGACAAGTGACGGCTCAAGGGTATTGTGAAACTATTGTAATTTTAGGTGGAATAGAAGGGGCTCTGACTTATCCCCTGAAAAATTTCAGTAGGTTACGTATGAACCATCAATCGTATAATGCTTAGGCTACATTCCATAGAAGGTAATTTCTTGCAAATCTTGAATGAGAATGTCACTGGCTGTTATTCTTTTTGTGACTACTGGCCAAATATCTGCAAACAACGAGGGAACTTTGAAATTTCATGACCACCAAAACCTGACAGCTTATTTAGGTCTCAGATCACATAATCACAGCTGATTAATAGTATCCCAAAAATCACTTCTCTCCCTTTCCATGACACAATGACTATCTATGAGAGGTATATTATAGGCCTACTATTGTATTTAGAGGTATACATATCGTAGTGTGTTGCTGCTTTGATTATGATTGTTTCATAGGCTCAATAATGTGGTTTGTGGGTTGCAAATAAAGTCGGCATATGAAAATTAAGCTCATGGTATAAGCGTTCTCAGAAATTATGGAACCTGCAGAAAATAAGAAATTTACACAACTGAATTACTCCCCCAAACTCAGATAATGTCAGTAATAGCTCTCTAAGTCTATATCCTTGCCAGTGGCGTACACATTGGGAGGGGGAATAAGGTCATGCCAACCCCCTCATGGATGCCAACTTTTTTATTTTTTTAGTTCCCACAAATATGTAAATTTTGTATCAAAAATTTTACTTCAAAAGGTAGCATATGTGGCACCAAATTGCATGTAAGGACACCCAATTTTTAAAAACTTTTCAAAGGGGTAGGGGGATGTCCCGATTTTAAAAAAAATTCAAAGGGGGAGGGGGACATCACCTTCCCCTTAGAACCCTACCTCAGGCCGGCGATCACACAACATACTGCATCCCCTTTGAGAGAAATCCTGGGTATGCCACTGACTCTAGCTGTTTGTATATTTCAATGACATGGTGAGATATTCTGTGAAAATTTAGGCTTCTCCATTAAACAAAACTTATCGCCCCCCCCTGAGCGTGGTTTTCCCCCTCCCCCTGCTCTCCAAGTCTGGTTAGGGCCGGCTAGCAAGGATGATGAATACTGGACAAATCTGCAAAGGGAATATGTAGTCACCCCAATCTGGATTAGTGTACCAAGATATTCAATTTCGTGAATGGCTTTTGAGAATAGTTCATTTGACAACATTTAGCTCAATGATGTATGAAATTCATGCAGAGTAACTCCTTGGATTACATTGTATATGCAATATTTATGTTTTAAAGCATCATAAAAATCCTTGCAAGGGAAATAAGAGGATACTTGTGAGAGATAGCTGCTGTTTCAAAATAAGTTTTGGGCAACTGCCTATGCCCTTTAAAGTGGAGACTATAGAGGGGTAAAATTTAAAATACTGGCTATAGCAGAGCGGTAACGTAATGATTCAAAGATGCAGGTAGAGAAATGCCTTGCCCTTAAAATTTGCCATTAGCATTTCATCATTAAAATTATTCTGGATGGAAATCGAAGGAGTGAGAAGAACCATTCCATCACAGCAACTCACAAACTAGAAGAAATGCTTTTTCTTGTACCTCTTCTGGTTAAGAATTCACTATAGCCTCATGAAGTTTTAGTGGGTAATTTTTCTTTAGAAACATCTGAAAATCACCTCTTGAATGTAATTCGTACTTAGCAAAAATGGCTGTAGAGTAGTAGACGATGAGCAGTTTCGTCCGTTTGTTTTCGTAACTATTTTGAAAAACACACTTTAAATGCTCACTTTTCGAAAAGGTTCAGAGTGCATGGTCACTGCTTAATAATTGTAATAATAATATAATAAAAATACTCCTTCCGATACTTATGTGAGATTTCTGATGCGAGGACATCACCTTTAGCAAACTTTACTTTCAAAAGTATTCTGGGTTGATACCTATTGGGCTCCGATGTTCCGTAGGAGTCATTTTGGAAGACATAATATTTTAGTTACTGGCTTCTTCAGAACTGTCACGTAATGATATCAGATTTCTTGAAAAGTAGTGGTTCTTTTTGTTGCTTTCGTGACAGCTAGACGCCAGACATTCTCATCTGACAGAGTTTGATTTCCAAAGGATCCTCAGGGTGCGACCCCAGAACCTTTGTAAGGGCTTCTTTTCCCATGCTCTAGCAGTTCAATCTTTTCTTTCCCCCTTTTCGTGAAATTCTTTTTCTCTGCTTGACAAGTAATGTGAATATTGTTATAGTTTTAATGTTCATCTTTACACTTAGGTAAGTATGGTACAGAAGAAAAAGAAAATGTATATGTAGTGAAAATATTTAGGTAAAAGGACTGGGAAAATCTAAGGGGTAAGGTTGAGAAGGTATTACCAAGATTGTGTTAAAGCATTAGGTATGTGGTTAGAAAGCGTCCATGCATACAGTCTATTCTTGACACTTTTGACCGAACCCCCTAGTTCCTGCACTGCAATTCATGAGCTTAGAAAATTACCACACTTCTTAGCCAAATTGTAGTAAACAACAGCAAAAGCATGATATATTGACAACATTCTTACTATTTTAGTGTCTTTGTCTATTGTATAGCTTGTGAACTGCACTTTTGGGTAGATGCTCTCATCACGCAATATATCAACACTTCTTGTATTAACATTAGCTGTAGGCCATTTAAAGGGTTAAACCTGTTTCCAACAGAATATTTGAAGAAAGAAGATACTGACACAAAACTTTCTGTCACTAGAATTCGGTTTTTACTGTTTATTTCAAAAAAGGAAATGCAAACTTTAGTTTCATTTTCAGTAAAATGAATGAGAAGAAATCAATCCTAAAAAACGCATACAAACAATGATAAAAGCTAAAACTGTCCAAAATGTCCATCACGATCGTTGAAAATATATCGTTTATCATAACACCTAACACGAATCAAATATTTTAAGAGCTCCACATGCAGACATGAAAATTCGAAGTATGTCAATTTCCCATGCCTCTCATGCATTTACACTCCGATAACATGGGATTATGGAGGAGAAAATTGGTTGTAAAGTTTACCAAAAAACAAACTTCAAAGATAGCTCATTA
Organism: Holothuria glaberrima; assembly: GCA_009936505.3. Taxonomy (NCBI): domain Eukaryota; kingdom Metazoa; phylum Echinodermata; class Holothuroidea; order Aspidochirotida; family Holothuriidae; genus Holothuria; species Holothuria glaberrima. The sequence goes on along the minus strand of WURT03056965.1, from coordinate 5,883 downwards.
ATGTGAGGTTATGATGTCATAAGTGCTTGCTTCAAGTTCACTTTGGGTTGGAAATATGACAACTTTAACTGCTAATTTCTTGGGAACCACACATCGGATTTCAATAAAAATTTATCCAGAATGCTTAGATGAAGTACCCCGCTGGCATATCAATACTTGACTTTGAGCCTTGACCCTTCACCCTTCGTTTAAGACATTCTGTAAATACCTTGCAGCTATTGTGAAATGTAAAACTACTGATTGATTCACAATTTAGAAACAGCAGCGACGCACCGAATTTAATGTTACTCAGCCTAAGAACCAATATGTTATTTCACTCAAATTATTGCCAAGGATTTTATGAATACATAAAGACAAAAATGCAAAACTGCTACATAAAAATTGCATTACGAATTTAAAGACAAATACTATGTCATAAAATATACAATTTATACCAAAACAGAGAAAATTTTTTTTCCGATTGATTAAATAATGCATCACAGTGGGCTGATCAATACTTAATTTAGAGACCAATGAGAAGCAAATAAATTTACATTTTAGTATATTTAAGTCTGTAAATGATTAACGTTATTCCGCTCAAATTATTACCAAGTATTAAAAACATAAAGACAAAAATGCAAAATTATTACATAAAAATTGCATTACGAATTTAAAGACAACAAATACTATGTCGTAAAATGTACAATTTAGACCAAAGCGGAGAATAGAAATTCTCCGATTGATTAAATAATGCAAAATTGGTATATAAATTGCATGATGAATTTTAGGACAGCACATACCATATAATAAAATATACAACTCAGACCAAAACAGAGATTATAAATTCCCTGATTGATGAAATAATGCATCACAGTAGGCTTACAAAATGTTCCGTTTGCTTCTGAAAGAAGTGACATTTTTTAGATTGCATTTTCCCCGAAAGCCCGTGGTGATTTGGTGACTTTGGTCATTGTTAATCTTTACTATACACTTGGCTCATTTATGCAAACTATAATCGAAATAAATTCAATGATTTTCCTTGTTAGCCAAAATCAGTAATATTTGTAAAGAAACTACTTTGTGCCCCTACGAAAAGGATCAGTATGTTAAACTGGTTACTAACAAAAATGGAAGCAATCATGAACTTTGCACCAAGGTTTACACCAAGGAGCAAACTCGGCTATAACTGTATAATGTGTAACCAAAACACTCTCTCTACATTGTGTAGAATGTTAGCTACTATGCATTTTTTTAATTTTCAAACTTTGATGTCAATCAAAGAGCAGTCACTTACTGAGAATTTTGATACTCCCTCACTAAAAGTATACTTTGGGGGTGATGAGTTTTTGTCTTAAAGTCATCTCGTTACACAGGTGTGTACAACATGCTCACTAACAGTACATCAAAAACACAGCTGTTTGTCTAACCACTTTAGAAACTTAAAGACATGTAAAATAATCCTTACACTTCAGACATGACTTTAATTTAAATACGCTTAGTCATAAACGAAATATTATATACATAGATAACTTCCACCAAAGGACACCAGAGCGCACGCTTGTCGGGCCCTCTGGCACGCGAGTAGCGTCTTTTGCACTGAAAAGTTTCAGTCAACACCACTTGTAATCATCGCCAGCCAAAATATATCGTTGACAGTGTCAAATAACACATTATGTGTTAGGGACACAGGGTTTCATCTCAAAATGGTCCAGAATAGCTCATAAGCGATCTTATGAGTTATAACACAGAAATTGTTTTTAAAGGTAAAATATACAAACAATTTCCAAAGGGGGAGGGGACACCGTCTCAGACCCTACCCCAAGATAGTGTTTATCATGACAACACCCCCAGGAAAGATTCAACATGGCAAAATTTTCTGCTACACTAGTTTCATAGAACGTGATATTAAATGGTTCTCTATCGGAAAATTTTGGCCTTTGCTCCTCCAACATAAAAATTCTCTTATTGATTATAAATAATGCATCACAGTGGGCTGATCAATACACAAATTAGAGACCGGTGCGAAAGAAGAAAATTTATGTTTTTAAGTCTATAAATGTTTAATGTTATTTCTTTCAAATTATTGACGAGGATTCCATAAATACATATAGGCAAGAATGCAAAATTGTTATATAAATGAATTACGAATTTTAGGACAGTAGATACTATACAGATAAATATACAGCTCAAATCAAAACAGATATTACAAATTCTCTGAGTGATTAAATAATGCATCACAGTAGGCTTATAAAATGTTCCGTTTGCTTCTGCAAGAAGGGACATTTCTTAGACTGCATTTTTCCCGGAAGGCCGGTGGTGATTTGGTGACTTTGGTCAGTGTTAACCTTAATTAGGCTTATCTCATATAATCCATCTAATGGATTTTTGAAAAATCTTGTGTCAGTTCAGGTCTGTTATTCATTATGAGAATAGTTCCACGATTTTGCTTGCAGTTGGAGATATCCTGAGGAGTGTATCTTAAGAACGACTTCGTGATCAAACTTTACAAATTTGAAACCTCGGAAAGTGAAAGTACTGAAGAAATGTTTTCGAGTCAGGGAAACACAAAGTCTATTGGCTTTTGTGGTTTAATATTGCACGATATGTTTATGCGTTCACCCCGGTACCCTCGGTGCCGATTGCACTCCCAGCACTAGGTAGGTGTGGAACTTTCTTCCATCGCAATACACTGCATACGGACGGCCATATTTCTGGCATTGGGGTGGAGAGAAGTGAAGGAAGTTTGAAACAGTGGCTATTTCCTAAAGATGCAAAGTTATGCAAAGTTGCTGCTTCATCAAGATTTTTTTGGTTTTTCTCGTTTCGTTTCATTTTGTTTTCAAGTTGGCAATTAGGGGATAATGCAGAAAGTTCGTTTTAAGTAATAAGATTGGCTCTTGGCAACGATGATGAACACTTCACCATTGCATGTGTACTTGTACTTTGCGCCGTTGTGACGTTCTGATATTTCGTTGTATTCTGTTCACACTAGATCCTTCTTTCACTTGAAACAGTTTTTTATTAGTTTGTTTTATTTTTTACACTGAATGGAAAAAAAACTTCCTTACTCGATTATCTCTGTTGTATCTGCTTCCATAGTTTCTCTGATAACGATTTCTTAGCAGGCTCTTGTCATGTCTCCAGCCGACACACTGGGGTTCGGCATTTTCTTGAGGGCGCGAAGCGCCCAAGCGAGGAGCGGAGCGACCGAGCGGGGAGAGGGTGATTCTCTCCCTCCCACCCCAGGGAGTTTTTGCAATTTTTACATTAAAATTGAGCCATCTGGTGAACACCTTAGCTGGAATTTTTGGACATTTTCAGTCAAATGGAAACATGGAAAAAAGCTTAGCCACAAAAATTGTAAAAGAGGGCTAACGACGGAGTAAAAGAGGTACCCATAGGCAGGGGAAATTCATCCTACAATGATATTGTTGAAGTGGAAAAAAGTGAAAAAGAGAAATACACCAAAAATGTGTTTGTATTTTCCTGAAAAAGCATGGGCCATGCTTAAATTTCATGTGCCTTATTTGGGCCTATTGCCTTGTGTCAATGTTTTCTTTATTCCCTCGAGAGTCAATGGGGCCCTAGGGAATTGTGTTGCACTGAAACAAAACAGCTACTCATACGACTTACATTGGCTAAACCAGCGGAATTGACCATTTTGCCCTGAATAACGCCAAAACTCAATTTAAATAAATGTATGTTCATCCCCCCAATATTTGTCAAGTGCTCCAAGAAGTGGGGAGAATTTCGAAGCGGGGGCTGAACATATTCTTGCTTAGGACATTCGGGAAGTGCCGTTTCCGGCCATCTGGGGGTTTGTAAAGCCGAAAATTTTGTGTTTTGCTCCGCGCCAACCGATGGTGGAGCGGTTGGCGCTCCGCTTAGATAGTCCTACCGCGCATGACGAGCTCCACCCAGGTAAAAGCTGGCTACGGGCCTGTCTTTGTAGCTCGTTAGCATATCTAGACCTAGGCCTAGCCCTGCAGCGTCACAGATTGCAGTTCTCCGGTAGGCAATTCATTTTAACGGTCGCAGCATTCACAACTGCCACGGTCAGCTTATTGGGGTACGGCTCATTTCATCTACCAGATCAGCGTGCACACTGGTGGCAACTCAACTCACTGGCAGAGCCGGATTCACAGTCAATTGCCTTTACTCAAACTGCCTACTTCGACTGAACCGGTAGGCCCAGCGCTGACTCACTAGCTGCTGCTATCACGGTCAGTTTAGGTGTAGACTTAGGTGTAGGTATATAAGTAATAACTAGCAGACAGCCTGGCGGTTAAGACTTACTGCAGTCTACCTCCAGCTTTCAACATAACTAAGTCCCTGCACATGTGCATATCATTAGCCAAGCCTGCATGCTAACTGGTACCTTTTCATTTAACTTCACAGGACTCGACTAGTACAATGGAGATATTGAACACAGGGATTGGAAACCCAACTGCGACCAGTTTACACCAACTGACTACCACCTTCTGTATAAAAGCATATTTATTAAATTCTCCAAAAACCCTTTACAAGACAAGAGTATCGTTCCAAGTTCCCTGAAAATTGCACGTGTTATCGCGGTCTATAAGTACGGCGATAAAGATTTTGTAAATAACTATAGACCTATCTCAATTTTGCGGTGCGTCTCGAATATACTTGAAAAACTGATGTTTACTCGATTGTATTTGTGTTTAGTCAAGCAAAACCTTCTGTATGATTACCAATTTGGGTTCCTCCCTGGTCGTTCGACTTCACAAGCTATTTTACATTTTGTAAACCAAGTTACGAAAACCTTGGAAACAAAATCAAGTATCTGGCATTTTCTAGATCTTCCTAAGCACAGCTGGATTTACCCAGTAATCGAGGCAACCTATAAGTTACGAGTCCCCGATAATTTTGCTTTGAGGGGGCCCCGAAAATTTCCATGCACGCTCATATTAATATGTCTAACTGACCCGAAAAGGGGCCCCTTCACATGATAGGTAACGGGCCCCCTGAAGGTAAATCCGGCTATGTTCCTAAGGTTTTAATTGATACATTGGACCATAATTTCTTGAATAAGCTTGACCATAACTATGTCAGGGGTACTGCTTTGGACTGGTTTAAAAGGTATATGAATGACCGTTACCAATTTGTTGGCATTAATAATGTTAACTCTTCACGTAAATCTATAACCTGTGGTGTTCTTCAGGGATCTATTTTAGGACCTTTATTATTTATATCAATGATTTCCATAGGGCTATTAATAATTTTCATGTAATTTCTTGTGCTGACGATATTAATCTTTTATTTCCGTGTGATGACCTCAGACGTCTACTGAACACTGTACAAAATGATTTTTATCAATATTCACAACTTGTTCTGTGTAAAAAGTTATCTTTTATTGTAAAAGAGACAGATTTTGTGATTTTTTCTTCACTCTCTGAGAACCTCAATCAAACTGTAACCAATATACAACTGTGTAGTGTTAATGTACGACGTTCTAATCTTAGTAGGTTTCTTGGCGTGTTTGTCGATTCGCATCTTACCTGGACCAATCACATTCACTATTTTCGCATGAAGGTTTCAAAGGGTGTGGGGGTACTCAACCGATTTCGGCAGCTTTTTCCTAGAGAAGTATTGGTCTCCCTGTATAATACATTTATACTTCCTTATCTTACTTCATGTAATGTTGTTTGGGGGAGCACGTATACGACTAGATTTAATCCTCTCTTTATACTGCAGAAAAGGCCTATTAGATGCAAAAGCAATGTACTGTCATCATCATACTGCACCTCTTTTCGCTAGTCTCAACCTTCTTAACACATAAGAGAGCATGGTGGCCTAAAGGTTGAGGTATTGGACTTGTGATCTAAGGATTGCCGGTTCAAATCCCGCCTGGGTCATTGTGTTGTGTCCTTGGGCAAGATG
>WURT03056943.1:0-14009 GCA_009936505.3 Holothuria glaberrima | reverse complement strand
CTGCTATGTGATACGATACTACTATAGAGAATAAATATAGAAATTGATATGAACAATTGTCCCTTTAAAAAATACAGTACATCAAAATTATTCACAAATAATCTCTCCAGTATCATATCTTTACATATATATTACATTTTAGGCTACGGCCAAAGTGCAATGCCACTCTGAAGAAAAGTACCTCGCAAGGAAAACCTGTTGTAGTAAATCTTTCAAATATGTCACAGATGGTTATTTGAGCGTCTTTTACACATGCGGCTCAAATATTTTTGGCCTTTTTGTCCACTTAAGGTTTTTTTTTTCTTTTCGATATTTCCAACGATGGGTCTTGCTCTATAATGATGCTATGTGTCCAGAGTGCAGTAGTTAAAATGTGTGGTCGAACCCTAAATTTCAGGACTAAAATATCCTCATTTGGGAACTACAAAAAGTTTTGTAGGTAATCACAGATGCAATTTAAGTATCATTGAAGAAAAACAAAGGGTTTAGTTCACTTTTTCAAACTTTTTTTCAGTTAATAGGTACATTTAAAATCTGGATCGAAAGTAAGTCTCTTTGTAAGTTCTGCATTCTTTATTTGTGAGTGTGAAGGACTGCCTGCGTAGCTTAGTTTCTTGTGATGACATTGTGGTGTGCATTCATATAAAATGTGGACATAGTTAATGTTATAAGTTCGTATTGCTGGTTAAAACAATTAAACGTAGCTCGGGATTCAAAGAACGAGTGATACAACAACATCACCAGTACTACGAATTTGTAGCTTGCACGAAGAAATTCAGCTCCTCTGTTTACAGTGCAGTCCATCTACTGGAGTTTGTACAGGGCACATTTTTGGCTTTAGTGCAATCCACATTTGGATACAGTGACTGTGTTGGAAGTTGTAGTGAACATGCGTAATCATTGCATTTTGCAAATAAAATTTTGTGATCGGATTTTTTAAGTTCCTTGCTTGCGCAATTCACTGCCATGCTAATGTAAACATCAATGTCTTCAAAAGATTTTGGTTGTCCTGACGGACAACCTTACACACCTGTTTTTGCAGTATCTGGTAGTCCTGCAGAATTTCTGGTTGTCTCGGGCGACAGGACTACCGTAAAAATCGAACACTGATAAGAAATATCTAGTACGTGCTTACAGTACAAAACTGATAACCTCAGAAAAAAAAAATCCTACAGTATTTATCTTCAAAATGTATAATGTACTGTACACTTAAGCCTAATGTGTAGGCCCATAGAAATACAGAGGAAATATAGTAATGGACAGTAGGTACAGTACCCATATGTAAGAACTGCACTCAGTGCCTACTTATGAAGTATGTACCTACAGTATTATTTAATATGGACTATGTACATACAAAATTGGGAGTGTCTCATGTCCTCTTTCCCTCCAAGATTATATAATTCACTTCCCCTTGCCTTCTTCACAAATATGCTTTTAAACGGATCTTCAATGATAGGCATAGGAAGGGGGCTGGGGGGCCCAGTCAAAGATGTGGGGGAGGGACTCAGTTTCTGCCCCCCTAGATCCAACGATGAAAACTCTGTCTCTTCTGTAAGAATTGCCAAAAATTTCCAGTAATTTACCTTAAAATTTACCCCAAAATGATGCACCAGATTGCATCTAAGGCCCCTAAAAATATCCAAAAATTTTCCAAAGGTGAGGGGGACACCCCTCCCCTAGGACAGCAATCCGAAACAAGGTTCAGCCCCCCAGTCTCCAACAGCTACTGTATGTCTTTAATTATATAAAGCTTTTAATAGGACAATGTCAGTACTTGTCCCCAAAATAAAACATGCATTCCGTACGTACATTCTGTTCAAAAGTACTGTCTTCAATGGTACTGTGAAGTAATTACTATTTACTAATGATTTTCTTCTGACTTGAACCAGTCCTACCCTGCCAATCAGTCAAGATCCTCACATACACTGACAAGTTAAGGTGTGTTCATTGCATCTCATGTGTCACCTTGTGTGTGACCTTGTAAATTGTTGATTGATGAAGAGAAAGGTCCTGAGCAATGACCTTCCAAAGCTTTGTAGTTGGTGATGGGACTTCAGAGAGTACTGCTGATGTTACAGAGATAAGGTGGTTTCCAAGTTCACTGTTCCTACAGCATGGTTGAGAATCAATTAGCTACAAGTGACACGGTAAACCACTGTACAGTACTTTGAGGTATGGCTACTACTGTGTGTCATTGTAAAAGAAGTCATTCATCAGTCTTTTATTCAGGCTTGTTTTGCAATTAAGAAATGTTTGCATTACATCAAATTTTGAGTACTGAAGGTGTTGGTCACGTTCACAAGTTAGACTAACCAAGAATAAGAAAAAAGAACTATAATTATGTATGTTTTGCCATGGGGCCATGTTTCACTGTCCATTCAATAATAATTATTGTTTTGAATTTCTGTAATGTTTTCAAACAAATAGTGATCATAAACCCAGATGGGAGGCATTCATTGTTGTACACAGTTAAAGTTTTTGTTGCAGATTCTTTGTCAGGATGAAGCATTTTTTTTTTCAGATTGTGTGATCATGGGAAAAGAACACCACAAAAAGAAAAGGGGGTTGGGGAAGAAAAGAAAACAAAAAAAAAAATGGGGTACTGAAGAACAAGATCAGGGTACAGTAGAGGTTCAGAAGTTATTGTTTTTAATATCGCCATGCTATTGACATACAGTACATACTGTGCTGTACTGTAATGAAGATTGCATTGTGTGTTCATCTGGCGCACAAGCTTGTACCTGTATATATGCAAAAGTTGATCACCTTCAAAAAATTCATGATTTGTGCCAACAAAAAAAGAATTAAATGAACAGTGCTATGTGTATGCTTTTATCTCTTTGAGTCTCATACAGTATGTGTATTCTGTTCAAAGCTTGATTCATGTACTGAAAGGAAAAAAAAAAGAAAAAAGATAAGGATGTGTGAATTTTAATGTTTCATTTAGTTTGAATGTCATTGTCTCTTTTTACAACAAAACTATGTGTTTACCTGCAAAGTATTATATAACACCCATCCTAATTCTGACAAAATCATTTAAAGCTATCAAATCTATTTCCCTTGCAAATTTAGTTGTACAGTTTATCATGAACTTTAACAATCCATGTAGGGCATGTTGCAATACTTGAGGATTCATTTGTACTGAAGATTCATTAAGTGAATAATTGTTATGTAATTTAAAGGGATTAAATCTCCAGGTATTTCTGTGAATGGTTATGTGTTCCTTTTGAGTGATACTCAGCAGATATGTTTATCATATTCATGAAAGTTGATGAGGCCATATCGTTTCCCTCAATGAAATGGTATCTTATTTGACAGTAGAGGAAGTGAGCCTTTGCTTCACAACCCTATTAGTCATATCAACATAAAATGGCCTGTAAACATTTTATTTGCTGACAATTATGATGCTTCAGGACAAATACTGAATGTTAAAAGTTGTTCAGAAACAAAAATATTTTGACATTATCAAGAAACACTTTACACTTTTATAGCTACTACCTCAAGTTGGAATGGTTTCAAATTTCCCATTAAAGCAGTGTTTTTCAACCTTGCTGATAATATTATGCCTTTGATTGTTTACAAATTTGCCCAGTTTTGGGATTACTCACTAATGGCATGGGGAGGTCCCTATCTTCAGACCTTTTACCTTCAAAGTAGCCAAATTCAGGAAAGCAATGTCAACAAACCTGCATTGTTACTGAATGAGGTCATCATGTAACACCTGCTTGAATAGATTGATTGACAGGTGTACATGTGTCTTCACACCTGGATGAAAGGTCTGATAGCATGATAGCAAATTAAACATTGCAGGAAGTACTGTAGCTACATAACATGTTTTTCTGTGTTACAGCCTTGCACTTGGTACAGTGCCAAATTATTTTGTGCAGTATAAACATTTGGTTGTATAGTCATGTGGCATTTTTTAGTCATAAGCTTTGTAATAGCTCCTGAATTGACAGAGGTGAATTACTGATGTAGCAAGTGCAAAATCAAAGTGCATCCAACCTGCTTTTAAACACATGTTCTCTTAATTTTGACTGCAGCTGTATGTTTTGAAAATTAAAAGAAAAGAAAATCCTCATCTAGTTTAGTACTTGCTCCTTTTACAGAGCTTAAGGAAATGAAATAAAGAACTTCATCACAAGCTCAATTCATCTCTTTTTAATACTTCATGAATTAGCAAAGCCACTGTCAATTGACTACCACAGAATGACACTGTGTTTCCCCCAGAAAGTGTCAAAGAAACTAACATGGGCACAACTTAAAAATACACTATTTTGCTATCAGCTGAGCCGATCATCAAAACCCTGAGTTTTATTAAAACAGTCCATAAACATTTTGCCACACCCAAACCTCTTGAAAAGTGTGGTCATAACTGTTTAATTTTTTGTAATTGCTAGCCCTGTTGTAAGCCTAAATGAAAATGATTGTTCATCTTTTATTGTCACTTCTTTCTGACTGGTGGATGTTCTCAGCAAGTTTACTTTGAAAGCTTGTGATTGGTTTATTTTTCCTAGTAAGTTTTACCATTGTACATAGCTATACTGTATAAAAGCCATACATGGGGTATACCAGGTGATGTGGAAGAGGGTGAGATCATCGGCTAAGAGCTGTCAACAAACTTTCTAGACATGATGTCATAGTTATATATAGCTTTCTTCCAAACTTCTGATTGGCTGAAAAACACAGAGCATGTGTACAGTAGGTGATTAGTGATGACTAAGTAGGCATGTTTGGAGTTGATTACTATAACAAAAAGATACTGTTGTGTACACCTCATAGTCTAGTATTTTGTACAAAGTAAAATTTTTTATAAGTTCTTGAATTTCGTGAGTCTGTACCATTTGCTTTTGTTCCAAAGTGCAAGGAGAAAAGTCCCTCTGAAGGTAAGCAAATGCTCAATTTTTTTAAAATTTACGACAGGGTATTTTACTATTTTTGAAACTGAAGAGCATGGAGAAATTTATTTGGTACTCAGAAGGAAAAGAGAATGTCATTGAGAGAGTTGCTGTGTTGTGTAGTAATTGCATGTAGCAAAAGGGGAGGTAAGGGCCCAGTTGAATGGCAGAGGTTTGGTCAGTAGGAGTTGGGGGGGGGGAGGGAGTTGATCATAAATACTGCAGGAGATTGTAGTACTAGTAGTTCATGTAATGTTGAGAGAGCAATTTTCATGATGGTGGTGTTAATTTACACTGGTGTTAATTATGTTTAAAGAGGTTTGTGACAATGCACATGGCCTTGTAGGGCCTTTCATTTTCATACCTGCCATACATTTACCATCTTCAAAACCAGTTTTCAATCTGTGATGTATGCTGCTATTATACCTATTCCCAAAAGTCAGCCTTGAAGTAGTCCAAGTGTCTAGCTATTTGTGTAAACCTATTGCTAATTCCAGGCAGGTCATTGAACCTGTCATTATATTTTTAACCCACAGTAAATTTTTACCTTTAAAGAATGAAGTTACTGGAAATATGCCAGAAACCTGTAAATTTTTCATATATACAAGTAAAGTTGAATCATTTGAATGAATGCCATGTGCAGGTAGAAATGATTTGTAAACAATAAAAGTTTTTATCTATTTTAATAATCCACTAGGTGAATCACTTAAAAACCCCTGTGCAACCTAATTAAAACCTCTTACATTTTACATGTATTCCCGGAACTTAAAAAAGTACCCTGGGTTGTCTTGAAATCATTCCATTTTGGGGGATTAATTCTTGGAAACTCCAGTACTCCTGCATAATTTTAAAATGAGTTTCCAAGGTACTGTACTGTATGCATGTTGAGAGCAGTAACCAGTAGGTTATTGACCTGTACTACAACTAGCAGTAGAATACTTTGGATTGTTATATCTTAAATGACCCATGATTATATTGCCTGACTTAATGACTCATATCTCATTAATTTGCTTTGGTCATAAATAAAGACTTTGATGAAGTGATGTGTATGTTGGGATGCCATCTATAACTGGTTTTAATCTTCATGGAATTGCTTAAAGTGGTACATGGAGAACATTAATCATTGGCAGCTCTGGTAATAATCTATAAAATAATCAATTACAAGGTATTTCATGTTACTTAGAAACTTAGGCAAAAGTAATACAAGAGCAGTATTTATGTTATAGATGTAGCTATTTCACTTCTAATTTACTCATCTACAGTATTATGTGGACAATGCTATGTCCTGCTACATTAGTCTCAGGAGAGTAATGACCTACTGTAGAGGTGGCACTATACTCAAGTCAGGGTTGTGTCCTAAGAGATTGCCGAAAGTAATACAAGATCAAGAACTCACGTATGTGTAGCTTAATGGTAAGACATGGCATTACTCCATACAAGAGGAAACATACAGTACAGTACAGTACAATACAGTACAAGTCTTTCCCTGTTTTGGGCATTGCACTCGTAGGCAGTGGATTGGGAATTTTAAAGGTCTGTGGACGTGTAATAAATTCAGTTGTTGTACTGATCAAATCTACAGTAGATCTATTAAGATTCTCTGATTAAAAATCCTTTGGAATTATTTGAATATCTTTTACCGTTCTCAAGATATTTCTCTTCAACGTTTGACCATTTGTGGAAATTGTTCATTAGCTATGCAAAAATATGATGTGAAGTGGTGCGCAGGGTCTGCATTTCTTTTGTTATTCCTTTATAAATTAACTTTTAATTACTTAATAGCTACAGTAGTTTCTAGTTTAGTGTATAATGTGGATATTTTCAAAGAACTAAATAACTACTTCCAAAATTATCCCCTTGGGGCATCCCAAAATCACAACTGTCCTTGGAATGAAGGCTAAACTAACAAAGGACAACATTACACTCAGTTAACACGTCCCTCTCTGTATGCCATAAATTTGCATAAGTAGCTCATGTTTATTCATAATGTAGATGAAAAACAGTAATTGTCTTGTAAAATGGTCAATATTTGATGGATTTTAATGGGAATTGCAGCTATTTTTATCATTTTTAATGCTTTTTACAGCAAATCGACAAGCATCACATTTACCTGTCTACAGACCTTTAATCATCAGTCATTCAGTATGACCATGCAACGAAATTCACAGCTTCTTCAAAGTATTGCCTGCAAAATTTCTTTCTTTTTTCCTCTCATCTCCCAGCATGCCTCCAGTTTTACAGTACTTAGAATAATGAAAAAATGTGTGAAGGGAAAATGAAACTTGTAAGGTTAACAAAAGTTCAAATTGCATTTAGCTTAGTACTGTACATGATGCATGCCCTTTCAGACTCTGCACTAAATAAACCTTGGCAATATGTTTTCTTCACATACCTGATTCTGTACATGTATGCTATTCCAGAAGTATAGCTAGGCTACTAGAGTTTATGTAGCAGTAATTTGAAGGTTTGGGTGAATAAAGAATTCGTTTGCTGCAAGTCTGTATCAGTGAATTTTTCTTCTCGGAGAACCTTGGCTCTTGAAGTTAAACTTAACCAGCAACCATATTTACAGTAGAATTGTCTTTCATTGCTATACTCAGGTTCAGGGATGTAGCTATGGTGGTCGGCTTTAACCGGCACTCACAATTACTGACCAATACTACTGAAAAAAATATTACGGACCAGCACTTGTGCAGCTATGCCACCAGCACTCTGCATAGTTATCAACAATTTTATTATTTCTCAAAATAGTATAACACATTATTACGGCAAATTAGTAAATAAAAAATAGCTAATAAAAGTGTGAAAGTGTCATTGATGATGGGGAACTATGGTATAATGTTATATAATTATAAGGAATTTACAGGATCCTACAGTCTCATATTTATATATAAATATTGGTAAATATAGCACTATTTTGCATCTAAGCACAGTACAACTTATGCAAAAATTTTCAAAAGATGAAGAGGACAGCCCTCCTCTTGTACCCCTTCCCCAGGTCATGCAATTAAAACAACCAACACTTCAGAAAATATGACCTTTTCTCACATTTTGCCAGCTGTAACCCTGCTCAGGTTATAAAGGTATGACAATTTTTATGTGTTTACCATAAACACCATTAATCCCTTGAAAATATAAGTATTGTACTTTACTCTTTGCAAGAAGCAAATGTTAAAGTAACTTGTGATGGATAGGGTACGATTGTGCTTGTTATTGAGTCTTTTCTTCTTTTGAAGTGTTGCATCTTCATTTATTTACAGTGTTAGGCTATGCATAGTATATGTTTTCATTTCAGTGATATGATATCAAAGGAACCATTGTGATGAAGCCCAGAAGAAATTAAAATAAGTGTAAGAAAGATTAACTTACTGTTTCATGTTTGTTTAAAGTAGGGCCCTTCCTTTTTAATGACATTTGTTGAAAGAGCATTTTGCCCAGGGATTGTGGAACAATGTAGATGTTAACATCGTTATTTTGAAATTACGATTCTCCCTCATATCATAGACATGTTTACAGTATATACTTAATGTAGATACTATAGATATGATGTGGTATGCAGGGGTTGTCTACATCAAGCAGAATTTTTTGCGATGGCATTTCATTTGCATCCTGACCAGAAGCAACAAGTGTGATACCCATCTACCTACAGTGTATAAATCAAATTTAGTGGGAAGTCTTCTGGGTTTCTCTGCATTTCTCATAAGATTTACAGCTTGCAATAAGTGCTGTAAACTACTGTATTTAGCTCCTACTCACCTTTTAGTACTTTTAGGATGTTAAACTTGGTATTCTGCTGGCCATGAAACAATGGGAACATGCAGCTAGCATTCTGTGAAGTGGGAAAGGTGCCACCTACTAAAGATCCAAAAGAATGTGCAGTGATACTGTGTGGTAAAGGAGACTTACCATTTGTATAAAAGGTGAGGTGACAAGTGGTGCAGATGGGCCAATAGATTCACAGACCAATGTTACTTTCATAGGAGGTGTCAAATATGTATGGTACTACCCTTTTGACGTACATACTCTAACACTTGCTAACAATGACAGAGATCATCCATTTTTACTATATTCATGAGCCCAATTTGTCTTTCCTCTTGACTGTTGATTGGGTTTGATGTATGAATATTCATATTGTTGCTATTGCATAAGGAAGCTTCAACTGTAATGTTGTTCAGTGACCAACACACTCACTTTTACACAATAAGTCAGTGGGACTTGACTTCATTGTGTGAGCTTTAAGAGGGAGGAATCACACACTAAAACCCCCTTGACTGTAGTCGTGTGAACAGCATAGTAATAAGACCTGCTGTATTTTTCATCAGATAATTATCTTTTGTGTTTATTGTGATCTTATGTATGAATAGTGATACAGTTAACTTCTTATGCAGTTTGGTGAAGAATTCTTGTGAAAGCAGATGTTGGTATTACGAATGCAGCCGATATGTAGGCTGCATGTAGGAGTAATACATGTCAGCCGAGCAGGCAAAGACCAATGTAGCTTTTGTTGGTTTAACTGCAAATGGGATAAGTGTTTCATACTAAATTTCATACTGAAATGACTCATGAAATAAGTTTTGAACACTTGGTTTTGTGACCCCTCTCATCCACAAACCACCATGCATGTGGCCTGGTAGAGTTACATAAATATTTTTATAATGAGACACTATTGCCAAATTTAAAGTGCCTATCACTGTGCAACAGGTGGTATCAGTTTGTAAATGTTTCTGCTGTAATTTCCTGGAAGACTTCTGGCCACACCCATTGCTTCCCACTGACTTTCTCAGAACTGCTTGAAGTCTACCACTTGTGGTCTGTTCATACCTGGTCTTGATCTACAGGAGATCTAAATTTTAGCAGTTGGTGTTTGGAAGTAATTACCTCCATGGTATGGTATTACCTTGATACCTTGTGCACAAATTTTTTCTCAGTGTATTTGTAGGCAGACTTTGTATGCTACAATAGTGTACAGTATGTAGACAGTTGAAAACAAAGGCTAGCTGTTAAAAAAACTAAAAAGGGCCAAAAGCTGAGAGTCAGCTTGATTTACTGAGTACAATTGTAATATATTTTGAAGAACAGCTTTGAATTGAGCCAGTTACTTACTGTAGCCTTAGTAACTCAGTGCATTTTATTCACTTACTGTCAAATATTACTTTCTGTTGTGTTTAAAGTTTGCAATTATTTTTGCAAGTTCTGTGAGCCATGTCACTGAATTGGAACTCTGTGCTTGCATACTAATTTAGAGCGTAAATCTGCATAGATTGCATACAGATTGATATAATATTTAATCTATCACTATATATATATATATATATATATATATATGCAATTATTTAAGTGCATAGACATTTTTAAGTTTTCCTTCACATGGCCTAGGTAAAAAAAAGAAAAGAAAAGGTGGAACCGTGGATTGTCTTCCTGCCAGGAAATTTAGGTGTTTATAATTGCCAGGTAAATTTTTGCAATAGCCTTAGAAAATGAAGCTTCCATTGTACATACATGAAAGCAAAAAAAATAAAAATGTGGAGGATTTTGTCTTTCCTGTCCTTACTGTCGTCATCAGCAGCATCACAAATTTGGGAACATAAAAACTTTCTCAATTAAGTCTGGAAAACCCTAAATCATTTATTTCAGATTTCAGGTATTTAAAATTTATTTTTCCCTTTCCATTAATTTCTAGAATAGTTAAATAGGCCAAACAGAATGTTTCTCTGTTGATGATTTGTCACTTCCATTCTTGGTACTACATTAAATAAGACTATGATGTGTCATGAGATACAGTGTACAGTTACCTTATACTGCACATGTTCAGAGTGTTTGTTTATTTTATCATATACTACTGTATATGCATGGAATAATGTGGTTGAACTCCCAGACATAGTAACTGCATCAATTCCTTCAAGGGTATTTGTCAGTTTCTTATTTTCCAGTAGGTATTTTACATTAGTTCACTGCAACAAAGTTGGAAAGTGTCACTTCATATTATTAACCTGTGAACTGAAGAAGGGAAACATACAGTTTGCCCAGCCATGCACACAAACTGTGCAGTATGTACGGTACACAGTTCATGTGTAGAAATACTGCTATAGCCTACTTATTGTGAAATACTGTACAAAACTTTCACCACAGAATATCCTACAATCTTTGTAGTACAAAAAGTACAAAAAGTACTTTCATTAATGCTGGGGGATTTAAGACTTAACCCACTCCAAAGATAATTTTCTTTCAGAAGAGAATGTCTTTGTTACAAGGATTCCAGCCTTACTCTTCTGCATTGTAAACACTGTAAATATTTGGCTTCACCAACTCTCAGGCTGTAAAAGTACTGTATGTAGACATTCTTTGTGATCAGTTGATTTCAACAACATTTGTATGGTCTATTTGTGTGCACAATCTAACACAGTGCAAATCTGTTTATAGAGTCTTGAAGTATGATTGTGTGTTTGACAATGTACAGTACCACACTTGGGTAACTCAGGTCACTAAAGTTCACTATAGATGACTGTATGTATTCATTTAAATTGATGACAATTAATTTACAACAACACTCAAAGGCTCTAAGAGCTATGCATGTTGAACTTGATTGTATCCTGTAAAAGACAAATTCAATTACCTCAATGTAAATTAATATATCCCCATTCTATTTTTATCTTTCTTTTTTGGAAAAGAATTCTTTTACTGAAATGTAACTTGTATTTAAGGTATAGTAGGCCCCTAACTCAAGAATCTACACACTCTTTCTATGCTCCCTGCCCTCTAACATGAAACTGTTCCTTATCTATAGTGTAAGCAATTTGGGTATATGGATACATGTATAATAGGCCTATACTTTAAGTAATTATATCGTCAATAAGCACTTTGAAGCAATATAGGCATACATATAAACACAATATTTTATAGAAAATATTGATATTTTACCCACACAGAATACCGATACTGCTAAAATATGTACATTGTTCACAAATATTGATATTCATCAACACTGACCTATAATCACTCATGACCCTGGTATGATCATCAAGCATTCTTACTGGAAGTGTAGCTTTTCTAAAGTTTCAAACAAAGCTCAGGCCTTGCATTACGTAGGTTCACCTCTAGTCATGACAGGAACGATCACATCAACTACAGTATAGCTAGGGTTACCATATTTCTCAAAGCTGAAAGTGGGACATAACTTTTGAAGACTGATCAGGAGGAGGGTGGTTTGAGTGCTGGCAGGACTATCTGAGCAGGGAGTTGCTATTTGACAGGCAGTGTCTTACCAACTCGCTAATTTAAGCAGAGCGCCACCATCAGTTGGCCGGGCGTAGAAGAAAATTTTTGGAATTTACAAACCCTCCAGAAGGCCGGAAATGGCACTTCCCAAGTGTTTTAAGCTGTATGTACACAGCCTTAAAATAGGGATCTCACGTCTGAAATTTCTCAATTAATCACATTAAACAAAATCGATGAAAAATTAAACGGAAATTGACAGCCCTACAAATTTATGAACTGGATTTCCCTGATCTCAAATTATGACCAAGAAATAGTTTCTTTACGACCATAATGATAATTTATTTGGGTTCTTATCAGGATAAATGCCGGTCCGAAAAGTTACTAATAGCTGATAGTGGTGGTAGGCAATTCTGCATCCTGGTCGGGCAAGACCGGCAGATTTAGATTTTGGTATCCGTCGAGAAGTCAAATGGTGCAATATTTTAAGCTGATTTTACTAGCTTTGCCTTTTATGTGCAGGTTGGAAGTTCGGGTTATAGCCTTATCTTCCGGGCTGAAAACAGTGATAAAACATGCAGATTTTTATAGTGTGCGCATGATATAGAATATAACAGCTGTATTTGTTTTTGAGAAAATCGGGACAATTTGTCTTACTGGCCGGGACGCTCAGTTTTCCTTTCAAAACGGGACAATCCTGATTAATCGTGACGGATGGTAACCCTAAGTATAGCACACATGAATTTTTAGCTCATACCAGCATGCTGGTGTGAGCTATTGTAATCATGCAGTGTCACTCTGTCTGTCCGTCCGTCTGTCCGTCCGTCCGTCCAACTTGTCCAAATGCTCGTCCTTTCACATGCTTTGATGGATTTGTTTGAAACTTAAACACAATGTTCCTTGGGTAGGGGAACATTTGGGGTGTTCAGGAATTTTTGGTGCAAGGTCCCAAGTAGGCCCTATGGCCCATTTTATGAAATTCTGCAAAATGCTTCTCCTCCTATAGATACTCTTGTACAATGTTGATGGTGTGTCATAACGATACTCTATTAGTGGTCCCTTCAGGGTGTTCAGGAATTTTGGGTCCATTTTGTGAAATATTGCAAAATGGTTAACCCCTCATCCATTTAATGATAAACAGAGTTGACAGCCTGTCATAATGATGCTTGGTTATTGATCTGTTCATGGTACTCTGGAAGTTGTGGCACAAGGTCCCATGTGGGCCCTGCGGCCCATTTTATGAAAACCTGCAAAATGTTTTTCCTCCTACAGACTCCTTTGTACAATGTTGATGGTTTGATCATGACACTTAGTTAGTGGTACCTTCAGGGTTTACAAAAATTTTGGGTACACGGCCCAAGATGTGCCCTAGGGTCCATTTTGTGAAATATTGCAAAATGGTTAACCCTTCCTCCAGTTAATGTTAAACAGAGTTGACAGCCTGTCATAATGATGCTTGGTAAGTGATTTGTGTATAGTTTTCTGGCAGTTTGGTCCAAGGTCCCATGTGGGCCCTGCGGCCCTTTATGAAATTCTGCAAATTGTGTATCCCTACACATTCTCTTGTACAATGTTGATGG
The DNA here is from genome assembly GCA_009936505.3 of Holothuria glaberrima. NCBI lineage: Eukaryota > Metazoa > Echinodermata > Holothuroidea > Aspidochirotida > Holothuriidae > Holothuria > Holothuria glaberrima. The sequence goes on along the minus strand of WURT03056943.1, from coordinate 319 downwards.
TTTGTCGTAATGACAATTGGTTATTGGTTCCTTTAGGTTGTTCAGGAATTTTTAATCCAAGGCCTAAGATGGACCGTAGGGTCCATTCTGTGAAATATTGCAAAGTGGTTTACTTTTTCTCTAGCTAATGTTCTGTTAATATTAATGATGCTTGGTTAGTGATCTGTTTATGGTATTCTGGATGTATTGGCCCAAGGTCCTATAGGGGCCCTTTGGCCCATTTTATGAAAACCTGCAAAATCCTTCAGCTACAGATTCTTTTGTACAATGTTGATGGTTTGTCATTATGGTTCTCAGTTAGTGGTACCTTCAGGGTGTA
>WURT03056922.1:0-14010 GCA_009936505.3 Holothuria glaberrima | reverse complement strand
GGTTGTACTGATGCAATGGTAGAAGCACAAAAACGGCAATACGATCGGTCAGAATACTAAACCTAAATTATGCACAAGCAAGTTTAAAGGACTTCAATACTTGTTGTAAAATGTACATAAAACGCAAAATATGAGAAATTTAAAAAACAAACCACTGTTCTTTCGAAAATCATGTCTCCATTATTTGTGGTTCTTTCACAGTTTTGGGGTTTTGTAGTGGAACTTCTGCAAAAGATTGTGCATGATAAATTTGCATTTTAAGGCAGGTGGTAGTATTTGTGAAACACGGCTGTAAAGCAAGTTAGAGTACAGGTAAGGAAAAAGTGTATATACATGAGATTTCCGGAGTGGTTTGAAAACTGCTTTAATTTCGACTGAAAAAAGTTGAATTACTGACCAAGAATTCCATTCGAGAGGCTTTAACAATAGTACTCCTATGTTTTTGTTATTTTACGTTCACAACGCATCATTGTTAGGACCATTAGTCAAAGTAAAAATTGGTTAACTTGCTTGACTGAGCACTTCTTAGCTTTTTTTTAAATCTCCTTGATAGGGTTATTTCATTTTTAATGTAAGAAAGTATCAACATAATACAATCTTCGTGTTGCTGTAATCTATTGCTTAATTTACTCAGTGAAGTGTTTACAGCACTTTGCTGTTAAGAATATATTAATACCGTTTCCCCATGGAATTTACCTGGAATCACGACAAAAACTTAAGTAATCACCTTTCATTTCTAAAGGTTTTGAGTAATAATGTTATAAAGGGGGCTACAATAAATAACAGAGGTAAAAATCATGCAATATGCATACGATACTAATTTATTTTACATGATTCGGGGGAATCACTCTCAGAGACTTTTAATAATTTAAATGTATTTAAATATGTACTATTGAAGTGCTTCTTATTTTTCTAAATTAATAGTTTCATTTTTAGTAACGCCTAGTTCTTATTTGTTATGTTTATATATAAGATGTCACAATACGGCATTTTTGATTTCATTATGCATGAATAAATTGGAGGAGAAAAACCTCTTATTACTGTTAAGCTTTATTTTTTGTAAATGTGTATCGGATGAACGCTTACCTATTCTTACAGGTGTTACTGCAATAACTATTCATGTGTGAACAACTACGCTGTAGCCCCCACTTAAGAAGTGCAAGTGTTATTGCACAGCATACCACAGGAATCAGCAAAGTCCAAGTTCCGAGAATTATCCAAAACATCGTAGTATCTAAAAATATTTTATTATTTCTATTGGTCATAAAGATTGAAAGATACAACCGATTGCTTTCGTTGCTTCTATTGGCACATGTGACAGGTAAATATTCAATTTTAGGAAGTGACAAATCACAAGAAGTTGCGTAGTACTTCACCAGCACTCTATAAATATACTGATGTTTGTTCATCATTTGAGTTGCAATGTTTACAGTCCCTGTCACTTTATTAGGTGAAGCTTTTTCATTATTTCTACTCCCAAGGACCCTATGCTAAACATGGAACGTTTCCAAAACGAGACTGATGAATTTCACACTCTGCTTCTTAGTCATTGCCAAAAATCGTATACTCACTGGTGAACTGACGTTCTAGTGCTACTGTAATACACCATCTAAATCACTCATATTGCAAACGGGTGTATTCAACAAAAATTGATCCTTAACGTGATATGCGAATATTGTTCATTATTAAATGTTATGTTAAGACCAAATCAATCATCACACACTACTGATAAAGGTTACACTGTTTAAACAATCATTATACGCTATATCTGGCAACAACGACTCATTTTCTATTGAAAATAATTAAAGCTACTTTATTCGAAAAATAGATAATGACAATGCATGTAAGTAATGCGTAGACACAGCATTTATAGCTCTTTCTATTTTACTATCGTCCCATCATACATCATACTGTGACATGGTGATGCAATAACTGTGTACAGCCCTAACAAAAAGTGTGTCTGTTATTGGGGTGATCTTATCAGCGTTCCCGAACTAACGATCGACTGAGATGTTGTCTATGACCTTATCTGCTTACTACTTACCATAAGGCTCGTCACTGGCGTTTGACCAAGCTACGTCAGTAGCACTTTTGATTGACATCCCCATTAAGATTCAAACTCGGAAGAACTGTTTTTTAAAAATATGAAAAAATTAACATGATTGTAAATAATTGAGTGCATGCAACTCTTCTACTTTTGAATTTTCGCAGACGTGTAAACAAAACAAGAACTCTTACTATGATTACTTGAAAGTAATATAAATAGTTTACAATTGTTGAAGTCCAATTGTTTTCAATAAACATCCCAATAATTAAGAACAAAATAAGGTATAAGATATTCATCTAAGACATGTACTTTAGAGACTATATCTACTTTTCTGAACGGCTCCACATTGAACTTTTAGAGCGAAATACCTTCTATTGTAACTTCAGCAAGATGAGACGTATCCATATCGTTGCATGAGTACAGTCCTTCATCTGATTTTGTAGCATCACTGATAATCAAAGAATATTTTTTCTCTTTGCTGCTAATATATAAGTTTCGGTATTTGTCTTTCATGGTATTCTTTGATCTACCAATGAATATTTTGGACGTCCTCCTCCACGTCCTTCCAAATGATGTTTTCACTTGTTCCATCCACTAAGCAAGTGAGCAGGATGTCGGTTCCTTCTAGGTAAGTACCATTCTCTTTCTCTGGTTTTTCTTTGATTTTTGAAACCGCTATTTTCACGAATCATGACCAAAGGAAAGAAAAAACAGAAGAATCGTTTTCTTCCTTAATTATACTGTGTCAATCCTATCAAAGTAGCGACTACTATAGAAAATGATGTTAGTGAGACTTTGTCCTTCACATTACTTTACATGTGAAATGAAAACAATGAAAGTTAATACAAATTGATACTCATGTATGTTTTACTTAAGAAAGGAACAAATCACATTGAGTTGCTTTGATAAATCTTTGACTAGTAGTTTGTTTAGTACTTTTATAGTACTCTATAATTATTATGACGTTGGGACTTTGTTCATCATTTTAATAGCAATGTTCACAATATTTGTTGCTCTTTGGATAATTCTTATTCTGAATTTATATTTCCAAGGGCTCCCAGCTAAATACGCATCTTTGCTGAAACGAGGCTGATAACTTTCATGCTTTATTCCTACTTCTTCCTTTTTCGCCATTGTCAAAATTCTTATCCTCAGTTACCGATGAACTGGCGTGAGAGGGTTACTAAAGTATACCATCCAATTTACCTATATTACAAATACGCGTGTCACAAAAATTGATCTTTAATGGGGTAGGAATATGGGTTTGTGAGTAATTTTAAATATCAAAATGTTACATTAAGACCAAACCAATTATAACAAACAACTGATAAAGGTCACACTGTTTTAACAATAAAAAATACGGAATATTTGGCGACGACAGCTAATGTTCCTTTAAAAATTAATAAACACTTCATTCCAAAATCAGATAAATAATGCATTTAAGTTACACGTAGGTGCAGTATTGGCAGCTCCTTCTATTTTACTATCGTCCAATTACATATCATACTTTGATTTGGTGATGCGATCACCTTGCAATTTACCGGGGAAGAACCCCTTACAAAAGTTTTTCTGTTATTGGGGTCACGGGATGATCTTACAAGAGTTCCCAAACCAGCGATTGTGAGATCCGTTTTCTGTGGTTTATCAGCCTAACACTTACCAACAGGCTCGTCACTGGCACTTGTCCTTACTTGTTCAGTCACGCTTATAGTTGAGGTCTCCCTTGGCTAAGATTCAAACTCGAAAGAACTGTTTTGTAAAAATATGAAAAATAAATACCACGACTGTAGATAATTTAGTACATGAAACCAGTTTACTTTCAAATTTTCAAAGGTGTGAAAAGCACAAGGACACCTTCTATGAATGCTTGGAAATAATACAAATACTCCAAAATTGCTTGAAGTCCAATTGTATCTAATAAAGTTCCTAAATAAATAAAAACAAAATTATAAAGTAAAAGAAAGTCATTTAAGACATGTCCTTAAGAGATTATATATTTTTTTCCTAACAGTTAATATAGGACTTTAAAAATATCGAAATACCTTCTATTGTAACTATCCATACATGATAGAAAATTCTTCAGTAAGAATCGACAGAAAAAATTTGCTTGCTACTTTGTTTAGCTGATAGAGGTGTTGTAAGGAAAAACATATGAACGCAAGGAACGTAGTTAGAAAGATAACGAACAGTTTTACCGGTGTTTTTATGAGTAGTAGTATTACTCACTCAGGGCTGACGAAAAAGTATTCCACATTATTTTACGTTTAATATATGTAGAAATGCTTCAAAATAACTTGCAGACGTCTACGTCTCAATAACACCAAGCGCTCGTAACATTTTCGTGATTAGAAAAATACCATTTTTAAAACTTTGAGCAAATAAAAGTTTTCCACTTTGAAGGAATATGAAGACCAACGATATGGACAATTAATGTAAAGGGCAAACGCATCACCTTGTAAAATGAAACTAGTTCATAAAAGAGAAACTTATTCAAATGGGATCTAAGTCGGCTAAGTTGTAGCAGGTGAATACAACAGTTATAGAAACAAAAAAGCAAAACAGATTATTAATGGATAAAAATCTATAATGAATTGATTGAAGAGGAAGATTAAAGGTCTAGGATTACATTCAATTTCCAACAATGCATTATTCGAACATAACAAAGGTCTTAAAGATAACATCTTTAGTTTGTTTAAGTTAAATTTTAAGAAGTAATTCAGTTGATCAAATTATCAAGTAATATTGGAGAATTATATCGAATCCAGAACAAAAGAAATTGGAAGTTAATTTTGAAGCTAAACGATTCAGAGAAAACGAAAGCCAATTTAGCTGTTTAAAGAAACAAAAGTGCAGAGAACTCGCTGGTCGAAGAAGTTTAATTACGAATCTGAATAAAAGAAACCTGTTTCCTGAACCATTGTATTGATGTCGGCATTGTACATATTTCGCACTTATTAAATGAACATAAGAGAGAGAAAATAAACTTCAGTTAAAGAAAGACAGAAAAGAAAGAAAAGAGCCAAGAAGGGGGGAAGAAAATCCCTTTGTAAATATGATTAAAAAGCATTTAAGTTATTTTTGGGCATGAGTCATTTCTGGTCTGTTTAATGTCTCAATACACTTTCATTTTGAAGGGAACATGGGATTTACCCGTGACATTTGGATGACTATCGACTTCAGAATTTTATGTGCTGTCTCACAGTATTTTTCCAACTTTACCAAAACTTTCCAAATTTTCATGGCGTGAGATGATACAAACGAGATGTAATTATTATACTATTAGGGCACTTAATATAAAATTTACCCGTGTATTTTATTTGCTTGTATGTGTTTTATGTATCTATGCCGTACAAGTCAATTCATATGAGATGGATCTAGAGAAACTAGTTGACATTGGTAAATCGTTCGGGTTAATTGATGATGCGTTGCATAAGTTTGTTCAAGGGGAGCAAGATAATACATTAGTAGCTAAAAAGCTTGAAGATGATAGAGCTAGGGATGAAAGAGAGCATAGCAATTAGAACTAAAGAAACTACATTTGGAGCTGTACACAAAGATGACTCCTAAATTATCATATATTGATGACTCCATGGATGACTTAGATGCGTGCTTACAACGTTTTGAGCGTTACGCCTTATCTCAGAGCTGGGATAAGGACAGAGACGGGGCAATAAATTTGAGTGACTTATTGAAAGGGAAGACTCTTGACGCGTATTCTATATTGCCTCCGAAAGAAGCATGCAATTACGATGCACTTAAGAGAGCCCTTTTTTCGCAAATATAACTTGACAGAACAAGGGTTTCGTCAATAATTCAGGTGGGTTAAACCAGATACTGGCGAGGATCCCTCTCAGTTTGCAGTTAGACTAGATAATCTCATGAAAAGACGGGTAGAAATGGCTGCATAAGCAAACGTACTCTGAATTGAAAGGGCTATTAATTCGTGAGCAATTCCGTAATGCTTGCTCGAAACAACTTGCCATATTTATAAGAGAAAGAAAATCAGTAAGCATAGACTCTGTGACAACATTAGCAGAGCAAGGTCTTGATGCTCAAAGTGGCGATTTATATGCTCATTCTGCAAATACCAGGCTAAAACAACAAAATCAGAGACTTGCAAAACAAATTTCTGGTAGGAAAGGGGAAAAACGAGTCAAGTAGCACGAATAGAGATCGCAGATCTACACCAGTGCGTAACGAACGCCGACCATTTAGCGATATATGTAAAGGGCCAGGTCATTCAAAATATGATTGTTGGTTCCGCCCAAATCAGGAATGAACAAAAGTAGCCGGTACAGATTTTGAAACCATGCATAATGAAGACAGTTTGCAAGAGAGTAATGTACAGGATTCAAATGTTTTGGAAAAAAATGACTTACTTAATTCATCTGAAACGGTAGCATGCGTGTTTATACAGTCACGAAGTTACCTGGAACCATGTTATTCAGAAAATTGTGTTGCTAAACCGACATGGAGTCGTACCTTACCTATTATACGTGCAGCTTGTGATAATTCTAAGACTCTACTAATGCCTGTCACTTTTGGTAGTATCAATGGTAAACATGTGAAGGTTTTAAGATATAGTGGATGCAGTGGAGATGTCGTCAGACAGAGATTGGCGAAAGACAGTCAATTCACAGGAAGGGAAAGGTCTTGTATTTTAGTAGATGGTACGGTTAGAAAAGTGCCAGTAGCTGTTATTCACATGGAAACACCATATTTTACAGGTACTGTTGAAGCATTGTATATGCATAATCCAATTTGCGATCTCAAAGTTGGTAATATTACGGGAGCACGTGATCCAAAAATCTTGACTTAGAAATTTATTTGAAACTTACAAGGGAAAAAGATCAGGCCAATGGGGTCCAAACTAGGGCACAGAAGCTGGCTGCGGGCGAAGCGCTTCCTAAACTAAGGATTGTTAAGGGTGAACCTCACGTTAATGAAAACGATATAAAGCAGGCTCAGGAAAATTATTCGACCCTGCATAGGATACGTACTTTAGCCGAGAGTTCCGTGAACTCACAACCACTCGAACTAAATCATTGCAGATTTGTGTTGCGTAATCAATTGCTTTATCGAGAGTATAAGTGTTGAGATGGTGAAGTTTCTTCACAGCTTATCGTGTCGAAGCCTTACAGGTCTCAAGTAATGAAGATGGCACATGATTCACTATTAGGTGAACACCAAGGGTCACGCAAGACAAAGCAAAAGGTACTGTCAGACTTTTACTGGCCAGGTTATCAATCAGATAAATCAAGGTTTTGCACAAGTTGCGACACATGTCAAAGAACTACTTCAAAAGGGCGTGTCGCCAAATTCAATGCCTATCATTGAAACCCCCTTCCAAAGAATTGCAGTGGATATTGTGGTACAAATTCACCCCAAAACTGATGCAGGTAATCGTTATATTCTTACTGTGATAGACTATGCGATCCGCTTCCCAGAAGCAGTCCCTCTCCCCAGCATACAAAAAACAATAGAGTAACTGAAGCACTGATAGAAATCTTTACAATTGTCGGTGCACCACGTGAGGTATTAACGGATCGGGGTTCACAATTTACCTCAGAGCTCATGAAATGAGTAGGAAGACTCTTGTCTTTCAAACAGTTAACCACTCCCCCTTATCGTCCAGCATGCAATGGTTTAGTGGAAAGATTTAACGGAACGCTGAAGCTTATGGTAAAACGTAGGTGTATAAAAAGAGGCTTGTGACTGGGATCGCTTTATCAATCCATTATTATTTGCAACGGGAAACACCTAATGAGAGTACGGGATTTTCCCCGTTTGAGTTAATTTATGGGCACAAAGTTAGAGGACCAATGAGTATTCTTAGAGAATTGTTGTCAGGAAAAGTGAAAGATCAGGATGTAGCGACTTCATACGAATATTTTATTGATTTACATCATAAACTTGAACAAACATGTAAATTGGCGAATGGACCGTTGTCTATAGGGCTGCGAAAAGGTAAAAAAGAGATTATGATCGTAAGAGCAGGAAAGGAATGTTCAAGGTTGATGACGAAGTTCTTGAGTTGTTACCAACCGACAATAACAAATCAATTACTCAATGGCGAAGACCTTACAGAGTTGTACAGAAAATTAGTCCTCTTGATTATCGTATTGATGTTGATGTTACTGTTAGGACATATCATGCTAATCTGCTCAAAGAGTATACACCTAGAACTGAGGAAGGCACCTCTGATTCATTTCAGTCAAATGGCCTTATGAGAACTGTAGCCACAACAGTTATTAAATGTGATGTTTTAGAAGGGGACAGAAAGGACGAGAATCTAGATATTTCTTTTAGACAAGATAACGAGGATTTACTGTCACTCCCTCACTTGGTACCCACGGAAACTATCGCATATGTCGAAATCAATCCCAACCTCACATCAGAGCAGGTTAGGCGAATTAAAAGGGTACTTTAAAATTTCCAAGACATTTTCATTGATGTACAAGGTAACACCGCTTTACCTACCCATGAAATTAAACTATCATCAAACGAACCTATTGGAATGAAACAAAAACACCTCCCCCATACAAGGAATGATGTTATACAGAAAAAAGTTGCAATAATGTTGGAAATGGGTGTAACTGAGAGGTCAAATTACCTTACTGTTCATCTATTGTACTTGTTAAGAAAAAGGATGTGAGTAACAGGTTTTGTGTGGATAAAGGGCATTTAAATAGCGTGACAATTTTCGATGCAGAACCTACGACTAATCCAGATGCAATATTTGCACATTTGGCTAACTCATTTTTTTTTTCGAAATTAGATGTAACCAGTTAGACTTAAGAACAAAGAACCAAACAACTTTATTTGGGGGATAGACAAGAAATTGCTTTCTCCAAATTGAAGAAAAAGCGGACTAAGAAACCAGTTCTTCGCCTCCCTGATTTGTCTAAACAATTCACTCTCTGTTCTTAGGGGTATTATTAATTTTCAGAGATATTTATGTGGGAAAAAGTTTGTCCTGCAAACGCAGCATAAACCACTTGCCTTTAATATGCAGAACTCCCGAATGTCAAACCGACGTATTATTCGATGGGCTAGCTTTACAGCCTTACAACATATGCATAGAATTTATAAAAGGTTCTGAAAATGTAAGAGCCGTTTTTTAAGCCGAGTGTTGTGAATTGGTAGGTAGTACAAGAAAATGTGACATTTTCTAATGGAACAGGGGGTGATGTCAGGGCAGTGTTGAATATTATTCATAAAAGTAATGCCCTTGCTTATCATAATGTCTTTGCGATGCTTACGCATTACAAATGCCAATCTTAAAGAGTTTCAATGCATGTGTAATGTAATGTAAAAAATAAATGCCAATCGTAAAGAGTTCCAATGCATTTGTAACTTGTTGAGAAGTATTTTCTTATCAAAGCCACTAATAAAGGATTCCGTTTGGTTTGCGTTGAATCCCTTTTTTGTATTATGTAATCAAGAATTTAAATGTCTAGTGAGAGTTCTCTGTGTTTCAATTAGGAGGGTCACTGTGCACGTGAATCCCGTCAAGTAAACGGAAGGGAGCTAGTCCGGCCTCTAAGGCAAATTCAACGTGATACAACCGTAAGTAAATTTTATTAAAAAGTTGGGTAAAAATAAAGAAAATATTTACCAAATTGTAGGGGTATCTTTGGAAATTTTGAACTTAAACTGACAACTTATCAGGATTTTGTTAAATTATAGATGGCTATGTAGTGAAGGCCGTTCACTCTTAGCTCACACCGTGTAGAACGGAAAAGGGAGACTTAGGCAATTGGAGTCCAGAAAAACTAGAGAAAATTCGAACGATCAAATTATCAAAGAAAATTGAACGATCATCTTGATTCTACAGCGAAAGAAATTGAAATTTAATTTGAGGCTAAGTGAGTCAGAAAAAACGAAAGCCAATTTAACTGTTTAAAAAACAGAAAAACAGACAAGAAAGAAAAGAACTAAGAAGAGGGGAAGAAAATCCCTATGTAAATATAATTAAACAGCAGTTAAGTTATTTTTGCGTATGAATCATTTCTTTTCTGTTAAATGTCTCACGCAAACTTCAATCCACTTTAATTTTGAAGGGAACCTGTGATTTACCCGTGACATCATTACACCGTTATCTTACAAAGATTGTTTAGCCGGAATCAAATTTTATAAAAGTGAACAATGTAAAATTTGGCCAGAGTACACCATCAACATCATTTTTTCATATAACCTTATCATCAAGACAATTCTCCGTTTTTCACTAATTTCCTGTGCGCTTTGCGGCAGATTCATGCTGTGTGCAATATGAAAGTGTTAATCTTGAAGAATTTATACTTTGCCGAGGATAACTAAGGATTAAACTGAAAGTAAACACCACGAGTGAAAGTCATATTTTAACAATAATGTAGAAGATTCTCAAGATTGTACGTAAACAGATAAATATTATAATGCAAAATATTATCTGATGGCCCTCATTGATCTAAATTTATGTACGTGCCAGCCAATAAAAAGGCGGAAGTTTAATAAATTCTCATGGAAAAGATTTTTAAAGGGGAAGAGCAGCCACCTTAAATTTATTTTGAAACATGAGATATAACATTAATATCTTTCCCAATGTTTTTGAACATAAATGTAATATATAAATGGCAAACGTAAGAGGTAAACTGCATGAATTCAGCAATTCATTGACAAAATTGTTACCTCATGGTTACAAAAGTCTTTCATAATTCAGGATATCAGTATGTATCAATTCAAATTGGAGTAAGGGAGTAACCGCATCTTCTCTTTAATTGTTTTTTGTTTCTCTAACCCAATTATGCCATGTGACATGATTAATGATCTTATTATTTTTATTTTAGAAGTTCGTGTCAAAATGAACTGCTTATTGTACAGTATAAAAAATTTATCATTTGAGCCTTCGTTGAGAACAACATTCAAAACTAAATACGTATAATTAGTTAGATGAGGTTTTACGGCTCAATGAACACGTACAAGGGAAGGCTTCTAAAAGGAGCGTTTATCCTGCATTTGTATTGAGTGAAACAAAAGGAGCGTTTAATGTTATTATAACCTTTTTGTGAAAAGTGCGAGCTAGCTGATGCACTGCATAACATTTCATAAACATCAAATTTTAAGTGTCATTAAAACAACCATAGAGATAATTGAACATGTTTCACTGTTTTTTGGTTCACTAAGGGTATCCAACTGGCTTGTGTTAAACTGAAAGTTCATTTAATAAGACATATACTCGTAACAACATACCTGGGGATGCTTCATATCATAGTGACATATATTAGCCTTGTATGCATCCACATAACGTCTGTGTTTCCTAGACGCTATTTTTCTGTCCCAAATGTTGTTACTTAACGTAAAATAGTTAAATTTGTTCAAATTAGGTCATACTGATATCATACTGTGGGATGTCAAAACAAGCAAATCTTTCAGAATATTTTTTTATTTAAATGCCATGGAGCATACTTTAAGAATGGAAGACCTCTAATTGCCCAAACTGTACTACACACCCGTCAGGCAAAATTAATGAACTTACTAAACTATGTTAAAAATCGATTTTTGGGCTATTTGGACTGTGGAAGGAACAGTGGTGGTGTCCCTTTCCATCTTTTGTAGAAGGGAATTTGTCTCAGAACAGAAAGTATGGGGTCCAAATTAAGCTTTATGCTATAGATAACAAGAAGCATAACCTTATTATGTATTATTATCTATCTTTATTATCTAGGTTCAGTGTTGGCTCACAAACTTTGATCTACGTTTTGAAGTAATTTTAAGCTACGGCGGTAGGACTTATAATCGAAGTATTGAATCATCAAATGTAAGAAAATAATTAACAGTAATAAGTACAGGTATGTAATCACCTATCGTTTATTGAGCTAAACTACATACACAAAATTTAAAGCTCTTGCTGTATCTGCGTCACGTAAGACACTTTGCATAATGAAATGGACAAAAAGGAATTTTTACAGTTATATGCTAACCACTCTAAAAGAGGAAAAAGTTATCCTTCAAAAAAGAAATATTTTTTAAAACCTACTACATGATATGTCTAAAATGTTTTAGCATAGCAATTCAAATTTGTAAATGCCATTGCATTATGGCGGATGATAACTTTTCCCAAGAGTAATTCAACTTTATTGAATAACTGTACTGATAAACCGGAATCTCAACAGAGTGCAAATATGGATCTTACTGTACAAACCAATTTATCCTAATAGGCACATTGTCCATAACAGGAACAAATAGCTTGCGACTTTATTAGAAGTGCACAACGCTGTAAATCCAAACTGGAGAAGGAATTTGAATATGAATATAGAGTTTGAGTTAGATGAGATTTTACGGCCCAGTTTCTAACCCGCTGGTTTAAGTCGGGCCGACCACGGCATTTTTCCAGTTATGGTTCACTGGCTTGTTTTCCCTACTCCATTGCCTATGCTGAGCACCAAGCACAATGGCAGTAGGTTCCATTTTTTTTAATTTAACACATATATTTGCAACAACAGAGTTTTCAACATAACAAAATCTATAACTGCGTACATGTTAACTGATTTCTTATTAAGTTTGATCAGGGTAGTTATGCTTAACTTTCTGTTGAAACAGACCACAGGCTTTATAAATAAATTCGTTCTGTTTACTTCTACTCAAGTGTCATATCTTACAGCTTGTTGTGGAAATAAGAAAGTGAGATAACTTTGAACAGCCAAGTCGGTATAATAAATTTGCTACAATGTTGTTAAAATACATCGATGAGCATGGATTCCAACATGAAGTGTAGAAGATAAACTAGACACGTCATGGTAAGATAACATAAACTTTCTCGGTTTTCAAAGGTGAAACTCCGCTATTATTTATCTTAGGTATATTAAATACCTGCGTGAAAAGGCTGACATATTGATCCATGGACGGAATCTTTCTACTTGATTCGCAAATTTCAGTTAATTCACTTGGCAGTGTGATTTCAAAATCGTAATGTAGTAAAACATTTTGTACAACAATTAATGCAAATTTGCTTGAACGACGTCTGCCTTGACTGTCACATAAGTCAACAACATGTGTCTAATTTTAGACCAACTAATGCCTCTTTGCCAAATTTTAGGCAGAACTATAATTCTAAATCTATTATTGCGCAATTAATAAGAAACATTCCAAGCATGAATACGTATTCACATAGTCGAATAAGATACAATTTGGAGTAATTTGTGCTACATTTAGTAAACGTTTACTTTTCGAAAAGTTACGAGGCATGGATAAGCTTTTTTAAATTCTTGCAAGCGACGCCGCTATTACTTCATGTCATAATTTGAAATTCTTGGCAACGGTATCTCTGGTTCATGTCAAAACATTTTAATTTTACTGTTCCTATTTTGGTACCTGCTCTTGTTACAAAATTTCAACCTTATATTCTCGTAATAACTGCTTCAGCAAATAGTAACTACAGTAATTGACCAACTTTGCTGGAAAACTTTTTTAACGAGCTCTTCCTTTAAAGGTGTTTTTCAGATCCAAAGTTTGTTACCACCGTAGCATAGTTGGCTTTGTTTTGATCGTCGTGTATAATTACGTCAGGACTTTTAGAAAACGACTGCATGTTAGGCACGGCATATGTAAGACCTAGATCGTTGACCTACAAGAAATATAAAAGTAAAAGCTGATTTTTACATCATTTCTCGTTCATTCTACTGAAAGGCAGCGGGATGTTTAATCCGTAATGGTTGTAGATTAAATATCTCTAAAAGTGTCAAAAAACCAAATAGAGTGCAATATTAATGACGTTGGTCTCAAAGTAGATAAATGAGACAATATAATATTAAATGGAAAATTCAGAAAGGAAAGGATTGTACAGATTAAATAGAAGAAGCACAAAAATGATAATACGGTCAGAGTACTAAACCGTAATCATGCACAAACCACATTACAGTTTTCGTCAGCTTGAAACTTGGACATTTATACTTTGACCTTGATTTCCGAATCCAACAGGGTAGTGA
>WURT03056921.1:0-32835 GCA_009936505.3 Holothuria glaberrima | reverse complement strand
AGAGCCACGTGGAATACCTTCTGAGCATATCTATATCTTCACCACTACTCGCCTACATGTAGTGTTTTAGTTACCTCACTTTTTAGTTTCAGGTGACAAAAAATTGGGGGGCACAAATGTGTTAGTGTCCCCTTCTCTCAAAAAAGTGGAGGGAACATGTCCCCCCCCCCAAATCTACGCCCCTGCCTAGGTTCTATGCAATCATTAGGGAGTTGCTAACCTCCGCTTGATCAACTGTTTATTAGCCTACGTTACCTGGTCAGGGGAAACCACTCCTCAAGTGGAGTATATTTTGTCTCTTTGGCATTTGAGGCTAACGCATGAACAGCTCTATTGGAGGACTATGTTGACAAGCCTCTAAACCGCAAGCTGCACATGTAAGCTTAGTTGCACTGCTGTAGGCATATAAAATGGGGCAGATTTCGGAATGAATTTGGGCAAATGTTATTGATCATTTTTGTAGTGACTACTAGTTGCTGAAACCAAGGATTACCTGCTGCAACTTACTGTTTTATTTGTAGAATGACCTCTCGGTCAAAGACATAGATACAGTATCTCAAAGCATGTGTCGCAAAACTACCTCTAGTACTGTCATAAGGAGCCCCACAAGAGACCAGCTTTGAATCTACAGTATAGCCAACCATCTCAGATTATCCAAAATCTTCGGGATTTTGCGCCTTGTATATTTCGCTTTATTTATCCTGGTAGTATAAATTGAGTTGAATTATTCCAGAAGGATTCCTTCTTCACCAAACAATAACAGCTCTTTATAATTCTGATTTGCCCATCACCCGTTCGGAAAGACTGGTCAACCTAGTTTATTTACCCATAGCTCAAACGCATTTGGGGCCATAGCTTAAACGCATTTGGGGCCATTTGGGGGATGTGATTGCACGTCCCCTTGTACAACTGCTGTAATTTACCCAAAGGCTCCTGTGTTAAAGATCAAACCCAGTCCTAATCTCACCTCACTAACCCATGGAGTCGGTATTTACTAATACCACCTTCGAGCCTAAATTAATGCCCGAACGACGATTGCCACATCTCTACAACGGCCTACGTATGTCCTTTTTTGACTATTTTCCCGGGCAAATTTGACGCAAATCATACTTGCATAGATCGACGCATACCTTGTAAAGGAGAGCGAGACAATGCGACACAACTTTCGCAAGACTTATGTAAGATCGGCGTAAGCTAACGCGAATTTCCACGCAAAATCGGAGGTCGCTCATCTCCCCCAGTCCCCCCCCCCGTTTCCTCTGGCTGATTTGAACCAAGATGATTTTGACTTTTGAAGAGCTTTTCTCAGCGTTGGTGACCTCTCCCGTCCTCGTTGCGTCGACTGAAGCACTCATCTACCACCATGCCCTTAACCAGAACAAAACTAAAGGGGCGAGATAGCTTCTATGGCGTCAAAATATTTTAAGGAGGAGACAGGCGGCTCTAAGCAGTTTCGTTTGAGGTGACAAAATCAGGTCCGTATTCAGACTGGTATGGAAGACCCCCCGGCAACATTAATGGTCCACTTCGGAAAGTACAATAGGAGTATGATTATTACACTGTATTTTAGTGAAGTCCCGTAAAGCTTTCCAAAGCTCTTTACAAATCATCTCAGACAGTCAGTTATGCGCTGGTCTGTCTTTAAAAATACCTACAATTGTAGCAGGCAATCGTTATTCCATAGGCGTAAGAAGCACGGGAAACAGGCAAAGCGGTTTTTGGATAAAATGAGACAGCCTAAATTATACACATTAATAAAGGTTAATGTTTGACATTTCATGGTCAGGACACTACTTTCTCAAAGGCTGGGAGAGATGGTGAATCCTAGATCAACACCACTTCTTGGCAGCTGAACCAACTTATTCAAGGCCTAAATTGGATAGCTTACTGTGTCCCACAACCTAAAACGGCATCACTGCGAACAGCCAGGCCCAACAAGCAGTTTTTGAGCACCCGAAAATTATCACGGGTACCTCTTGGATTTGATCCGAGTGCCTTTCTAGTGCAAAGCAGTACACTCAACTACCAAGTCAGCTTTACCCTTAAAAACTTTGTTCCTTCTTGCATTGTGTCACAATATGTTCTACTTTTGCAAAGAAGTCATAAAAATGTTGGTTTTGTGAAATGTTTTCTTAAAAAACGAAATTCTGAGCATGAAGACACACACTATATGAAATGGTAGCACTGTATTGGATCTCAACACCTTAGAAAACATGTTTTTCATTGGGAAAGAGGAATGCCTGGAACTCGGAATGGCAATTGACCACACCTACAAATAGGACAGTCAGAACAGGGAGTTGCCCCTAGACATGGGCAGATCTAGTGGCAGCTCCCTGGCCAGAAGTCCCATTACAGCTTTGATCAACTATTTGATTTTCATTTTAAAATAATTGAAACAGCAGTTTTACACACTCTCACAACTCTGTTCAAAATTCGGACAACACATCACTTTTGCCAATCTTCTTCTTAAGGGGGCTCATTGAGTTGACATGGATTATTTTTGTGACAAATAAAGTTTAATGAAATTTGAAGGAAATCATTGCATGACAATGCTTCTAGTTAGCTCATTTCTCATGTTCACTTCCTTCAGTTACCGAAAATGTGATAAATTGTAGCTTTTGTGGACAAGGGTTGCATATATGATTACTATATAATGGGAAAAAGTGTCTGGTCACGAATTTGTACTTAGTAGTTTCGATAATTAATAACCCTGTCATTGCCATTTCAGTTGTGAGTCAAATGTGCAGAATCTCTTAGTTTGACCATTTACCATCAAGATGTGAGTAAATCTCAACAGTTTCAAAAAAAAAAAAAAAAAATCAAGAAGTTTAGGAACCAACTCAATAAGCCCCTTTAAACTGATCACTTACCTTACTGGGTGTGCCTTCATAACTTTCAATCAATTCAAATTAGGTCGGGCACTGATACAGCTTTGAATTAAAGAATATCGCATAAGTTACAATCCTTACACACGCCGGGCACCTATGACTTATAGAAGACTACGGATGCAAGCAGTGAGCGACTTACATAAATTAGGCGATCATCGGTGGTTACGGTACGGCTTCAGTAATTTACCAAGTGAACGTTTTCTGTTCACTCTCTTTGGGACATGCAAACACAAAATAGAATAAACTTGATGACATTTAACAACTTACAACTTACGTTTCCGGCAATGTTCTTAGGAGACATTTTTGGCAAAAGAAATTCCTTTGTACTATACGCACTAATTAATGATGGTTAGGCCTACCGTATTAAAAAGTGTGCCATGTTATCATTTTTTTTTTAATTTTAACTTGAAGAACCTTCCGTATTGAAGGAGCTGCATACGAACCTAAAAATAAATTCAAACCACAACTCCTTGAATACTATCAATTCACATGACCAGTCCGAATGACACAGTTAGCCTGGGTTGAATCTTGAAATTATCACGAAATACATACTGTACTTGACAATTTCAGAAAAAAAACTGAAATAATTTAGAAGTACAACTTTATTAATAATATGACATTTGTGAGATGGAAGAGATGATTGCGTATGTAGAAATACTTTTATATACTATTTCGTACAACATGTTAATTATTTTCAATATTTAAGACCATGCTTTGCAAACTTTTTTGGGGGGCACTTGCCCCCTGTGCCCCTATGGCGAGCCGCTAATGGGAGGAGATATAGGCTTATAATGATTGAATTAAGTCAATAGCCATTTTTAACCTTCTAAGGAGGTACAACTTTTCTAAGGGGTGTGCCCCTCTTCCCCGCGCCCTTGGCTACGGGTTTGCTCCCACCCCATGGTTTCCAATGTGTCAAATATGACACAGTACGAACGAGACAGTTCGATACTCCTCTAAAAACGTGTTGTGGGGGACATGTGAGGTGAAATGGTAGATCACGTGATCATGGGTACGTGACTATCGTCTTCAATGTTAACTTTCCAAACATAACCGTGGATTAAAGGTGTCGAGCTAATCTCCATTTGTGGTCAGAAAATGATATGAAACAAAAGAGTGATTCTATTGAGTACGGTGTATGCATGGTGGAGTTTGACGTCACACATTAAAAAAGAGGAACTTCATTAAAGGTTGCTATTGACATGCGGTATATAACTATTGGTGAATCACATTTCTTCATTTGAATAATAAAGCCTTCTTAAAGTGAAACATCCCGAATACAATAGAATTTCGTCAGCAGTTAAAAAGTTTCAGACTTTTTTGTTGGTGTCCGGGGTAACTACAGGTTAGTAGCCTATTTCATTTGTTAAGGAATCAAAGCGTTGCACAATAAAGCCAGCTGTGAGTCAACTTAAGTACAGTCTGGATTCGATCTTTGCCATTATCAACTTCAAAGTCCCTATTCGATGCCCTCTCCCCTCCCCTGCACCCCTATGCAATTGGTCGGGTGCAACGAGATTTCTCCATATCAGAAGTTATGTGGAAATTTTTCGATGTGGTCAAAAGTTGACGGAATTTACCAAAATTATTTAGCCTTTCAGGGTAACCTTCTTTTCAAGGGCAGTTGCGAAAGACGCTTTGGTTTAATACCGCAGTGTAAACCATTGTGTAGCAGTCGAGGTCCCTTGTACTGTAAAGAACTAAAGATAGGAAGTCTATTTGAACGATCTTTTGTTAACATTCAATCAATCAAAAATGAATGCCTAAATAAAATAAGGAAGGAGTTCCCTGATAAACTGCTATAAGTTTAATGCATGAGTGCAAATAGTGAACAGATAATTCTTATTGTAACACCAACTCACTGCTAGGATGGCTTACAAAGGAACGTTGACGACGGGCGATTCACCGCCACGCATCCAAACTTGCCCCCATAAGACGTTGAAAAGAACGTAAGAAAAAACAAAAGGTTACCAAGGGCTACGAAAATCGCCCCTCCGAAATGATTTACACAAAATCATGCAAGTAGCCCTTATTGCTCACAAAATAATCCCAGTAAAATGTCTTTAGAGAAACACCTTTTCCAAAAATATTTGGAAAAGAATTTCTGCAAATTAAAATATGTGCAATGCTCTCTGCCAGTTTAAGCATGCCAACCATTTGAATACAAGGTTGTAACTGCAAAACAAATAATATGCCCCCTCCAGAGCCGAAAAGCTAATAACCAATAAATTGAGCATTTTTATCACTATGCAAAAATCTAGCTCGTTAGCATAATGCACAATGCCAAATGAGAAAATTGTTTCAACCCCCTCCCCCATTTTAGATGCAAAATTTAGACAAACAAATACCTCATACAGCGTGCATGGAGCTACTACCCGGAGCTCCATGCAGTGTATGTTTGTATATGTAACATGCAATAACTGTATGGTTTGTTTAGAGTGGACTTCATACCTTTATTCATATTGTAACGGATGTGTACTCCATGTGCACACATATAAAACCACTTACACAAGTTTAAAAAATCCAAACAAAAAGCTCGATACGGAGTATCAAAGTCGTCTGAAAAAGCTTCTCCACTTGTGGTCTTCTAGAGATTTAACCCCGGTCGGTAGGAATATAATTGTGAAAATTTTTGCTATCTCCCAGTTGGTATTCCTGTTCCTCGTTCTTACCAATCTACCCACCCATTTTGTAAAGGAGTTGAATACTTTGATATTTGATTTTATATGGTCGGACAAACCAGAGAAAATTAGGCGTATAACTGTAATTAATCCTTATCATTTGGGAGGTCTCAATATTGTTCACTTAGATAGTTTCATGATGGGTCTTAAATGCACTTGGGTCCGGAGATATACAGATAATACACATGGGTTTTGGAAATTGTTCTTTGACCTCTATCTGGAAAGATTTGGAGGGGCTCTTTTGATTAAGTGTAACTGTAATCCAAGAGACATTCGTAATATTAACAATGTTTTCATTCTACATGTAAGTGAAGCATGGCTGTCTTTTACTCATTCACATTCTGAGTGTGATTATGACCATAGAAATGAACTTATGTGGAGTAATTCGCATATTAAGGTTAATAAGGAAGTGATATTTTACAAGTCAATGTTTGAGAAAAGGGTTATGTATATCAATGATATCTTGCATGAGAATGGAAATGTCCTTTCTTACCAGGAATTTTTGGACAAATTTAATATTAGCCATTGCTATTTTACTGTCTTCCTACTGGGGTCTAGTCTCTGCTGTTCCCAGAGAGTGGAGAAATTGTAGCCTACCTGACACACTATATACAAGTAAAGGATAACGCCTCTTAAACAGTATACAGTATAATAAGAAAGTGTCAAAGTTTGTTTATTTGAATTTAGTCAAGACGGCGTCGACTCCTCCTAAAGCCATTTCACAGTGGTCTGATAATTTTAAGTTCAGTGATAATGATTGGCACTCTGTCAGGAAGGTTAAGTTACAATACTTCCAATATAGATTTCTCCACAGAATTTGGGTACAAATCACCTGCTTTCTTTGATGAATTTTCGGGATAATCCATTATGTTCCTTTTGTAACCTCCATGATGAGACACTTGAACACTTATTCTGGGATTGCCATGTGGTCTCTTCCTTTTTACAAGAAGTTGAGAAATGCCTATTGAACAAACAGTTTTTCTTTTCCAAGTAAGATATTTATTTCGGTTTCAAGTTATTACACAGACACCCATTAAATTTTCTAATTTTTCACGTCAAATATTTTATCTACCAATCGAAACAAAACTGTTCTTTCCCTACAATCGACAATTTCATTTACAAGTTTAAGTTTGCAATAGAAGTAGAAAAGAGTATCTCCAGAGGTGTACACGATAAATGTAAACGTTATATATCATATAAGGAACTCAAAGAAACCTTTGCCTCCTGCTAAGTATTGTTCGAAGACGATGAGTAGGCTTATACATTTTATTATGTTGCTGTTATAATTTGAAGTAACTACGTTTGTTGTTTTAAGTTTCGTACTGTAAACATTGTAATGTCGAAGTGCTAAATAATGACTATTAAACTTGAAATAAAAGAGATGGAAAAACAAAGTCGACCTCAGCCTCACCATGGTTGAGGCTGAAATGAGAAAATTTGGTATCCTTAGCTCACTAGACCCAAGGGAATCATACCTAAATGAAAACTTATAGGGCACTCCCAACTTTGTGTCTTAGACGCCCAGGGTAACTCATAGACCTTTTTCCAAATAGTAATTACATAGGATTATGGAACAGAGTATCTGGCACGTGCACTCGTCGTTTTTGGCCACAGAAAATGCTGTTGACAAAAGCAACCCACACTAACTGACTAAAACTCCATCCCTCAATCTTTTGTAATAAATATTTGGAAAAGGAAGCTTGAAGATGATTGTCATTTTCCCTTAAATTTATACCCCTAAAATAAAAATACAGGAAACATTGCCCTCGATCGCAGGGACTCGCTATCAAAAGCAATATTCAATCAATATGCAAGGGTACATTATATTAAGGGCGTGTTCTCTCAAAGTAGCAAAGGTTTTGTTTGGTTTAGGCTTGGAAACTTACAGGAACATCAGTTTGAATCTGGGATTGACGGAGTGTGGATATTTGTGCAATAATAAGCTGAGATAAATTAAGTACTGAAGTTACTGAACTACTACCAGTAGGCTAGCCTAGGCATGCTTCATAACTAATTCATATTTTTTATGACAGAAACATTTATCACTGTGGCATATTCAATTTATCATGCATAAGTTGATTCCAAGTGTACACTGAAATAGAAAAAAAAGGTGGATATGTACCTTCCTCGACAGTGAATAAAAAATACCCATGGTATACATTTCATAATGACAACACTGAATATATAGAAGTCAAAGCATACAAACTATTTAATTTAGCAAACAAGCAAAGAATGCTGAAAGAAGACAACCTGTGTCATCAATTGGAACAGTTGAAACTGGCTATTTCATGCATGATAGCACCAATCAGAATTATGATAACTTCTACTAGTGGATTTCGTCCTAATTATTTCAGAGATAAATATGCGAATGACATCATTACAAATCATGACCATCACGTGGTCCCTTCGTGGGGAAAGAAAAAGCACGTAACTTATGGAGAGGGAAAATACCTCAGGACCTAACCTACCTAGCAGCTCTATTGTCTCCTATACCACGGGCTACCAGTTTTTGATTCCTTACCGAAGGCAAAAGGAATTTATTATGCAATCACCCTGGCGATTGTGTGTATGTGCGTGTGTGTATGAATGTGTGTTTGTGACGATTGGCTTGTAAACATGATATCTCAAGATAGCAATTATGGATACTTGTCATACTTGGTCTATAAAATTATGGTATTAAGAGAAAGATACCTATTGTTTTTGGTGGATGTCAAAGGTCATGTGAGGTCACCAGAGGTCAAAACCCGAAAGCCTTGTAAACATGATATCTCTAGGTAGGAAACATGGATGCTTTTCACACTTGGCAGAAAATAGACCCTATTGATTTTAGAAAGGTTAAATGTTGTCTGAGGTCCCCGGAGGTGAAAATACGAAATTTTTTAAAAATTGCCTTTTAACACGATATCTCTAGACACCAATGATGGACAATCTTCATACTTGGCATATAACTTTATCATATTAAGAGAAAGAACCTTATTGTTATCAGTGGAAGTCAGAAGTCATTTGAGGTCATCAGAGGTAAAAAAAAAACGAAAACCTTGAAAAATACCATATTTCAAGACAGGAATGATGGATCCTTTTCATACTTGGTGTATAGACGTGGTACTTAGAGAGAGAGGGAATCCTATGAGTTTGTTGGAGGTTGAAGGTCAAATGAGGTCATCAGAGGTGATGAAACTACGAAATCCTCGAAAAATAAATAGACGGTGGGCGGTAACCCCAAATTTTGTCCGGTGTTTCGTGACCTACGAAAAGTTATGACTGAAATTTCTAACATTGTAAAGATAAAGTTATAGAGAAGAACATTTATTTTTCCACAAGCATAACTGTTGCGGGATAATTCAAATTTGAAATACCTAATTATGAACACGTGTGAAGGATGCTGTGACAATTGCATGATAAGAAATGCTTTATGTTTAACGAGTTCTTGATGGCGTGCGAGAAATCGAGTACTAATTACCCATGGGCAATTAGTACTCGGTTTCTCGCACAGACCTCGCGAGTTTCCGGTGAATCCCTTCTTAGACAAGTTTTTTTTTATATTTCATGTTTTTGTTATTTCACTTTTGATGGGTTCAAAGGTCAGCAGAGGTCAATTTGGGAAAACATTGTAAAAAGTAATATAGTCAAAAAAGGATAAATTTTAGTGATGGCCTCAGAGTAACAAGGTACCCCTTTCGGCAAGGAATCACTACGCCTTCGGGCTTTCTGGCTAAATCTACTTTGGCGAGGAACTGAACAAAACTCGGGTTTTCACGGTTGTTCAGATGCAACGTAACTCATAAATTGTCTGAATAGACTTGCCACAAATGCTCCTGTTTTAGGAATTTGCAGCTCAGCTGCTAATCATAAGAATGGGCATATTTCGACTACCGCACAAGCGATAGATACGAGCACTGGCGGCAGATGATGTCAGATTTTAGTATGAACAACGGTAAACTTTAGTGATCTTGCACTATCCATATTTGGGGCTATTGTGCGAAAGTATTAAGTCACAGTGCCGTCGCCAAGGGGGGGGGGGCGGCAGAGGGCACTTCCCCCCCCCCCAGATTGTCTGTGTCCCCCGGTGCTCCCAAATGAGATTTTGGGTATGACAAAAAAATATGCACAAACACACCATTTACTTAGATCTTGATATGAAAAAGAAGACCCGCTATTACTTAATCACTCAAACATACGAATAAAATTGCACAAAATATTCTCAAAACTGTAATTGCGACTTTCGTTGCCTTCTTCAATGCTTATTCAATAAAGTTCAGTGCATAAAATTCAGAACATGATTCACTGTCCCCATTTCGCCCTCCCCCTCCGATCATTAAATCGTTAGTGCGAGTAAGGCTAACACAATGGTCAAATTGTGATTTATATTTTTGTGGCCTACCAGTGGCGTACACAGAGGAGGCCATAGGGCCATTTTTTTGTTTGTTTTTAGTTCCTAAAAATACGTTAATTTTTTAACACAAATTTTGCTTCAAAAGGTAGCATATGTGGCACCCGATTGCATGAAAGGACATCTAATTTTTCAAAAATTTTCAGGGGGACACCCCTCCTCTTAGACCCCTCCCTCAGGCCGGCGATCACACAACATTCTGCATTTGGGTGCATGCCCTTCCGATGGACCGTTTGGCCCCCCAAGTGCCCCCACTTCGAAAAGTCTGGCGACACTACTGGTTAAGTCGCTCCCCCGTTGGGAAGCAACCCCACTCTCATTGGGCAAATTGTGACATCACCCCTTGCAATGAGTGTAGAACTTTGGAACTTTATTCTCTCTGCCATTTACTGAAATCTAAATCGTTACGCCTTCTTTAAAGAACAACGACTACTTGTAAATGTTTCTCTTTTATCAATATCCATTTTTGAAAAAAATTCCTTACGCCATCCCACCTCTTCAATTTAACAAAATGATTTAGGTAGCAGGTATCGGATACTTTTGGTGCAATGAAAAATTGCATTAGTATGTAAAGACCACTGTTACTTTATGGCATTGAGGACGGGCACTGGCGCAATGCGCATTGACCTTTGCATTAGCTACCTTATCTCTAATTTACTCGGGCCGGACAGCAAACGGCGTATGCATCTCATGATCCACACAAGCGTAGCTAGAAAAGGGGGGAGACACTGTCCGCCCGCCCCTTGTGACACAGTTTGGGGGGGTACTTTTGGTCCATTGCAATGGCATAGGCCTTTTTAATACGTGGTCTAAGGTCAGGGACCGTAGATCGACTCGAAGACAGCTGGGGCAGTGTCTACCGGAGGCGGAGGGGTGCTACAGGTACACAAGCTTTCATTTTTCTTTTCCTCCTCTTTCCATTTTTTCTCATTCTTTGTCTTCCTATCTCATTCTCTATTTTTATTTTTTCGTCTTCCTTCATTTTGCGCCCCATGGCCCGTGTAGAGAGGGGCGGCTGCCCGTCCCTGCCCCCCTTGTTCCGGCACTGGTTACGTCGCCTCCATATTTGAAAGGGCGTTACTTTTTTACCGGATATAGCAAAGTTCACTTCTATGAAAGATTGTTTACTTCAAGGACAACAATGCAGAACGGTCTCATTCTAAAATGAACTCGGATGCGGCTGAAAATAGAAAGGAATATTTCAAAGAAAAACTTACTTTTGTCACGTACGAGGGGAAGTGGTAAATCCCCATGTAATTCCTGAACACATGACTGCATTTTAAATCCTCAGTATGTTATTTTAGTCCCATCGACAAAGCATTGTTAAACAGCTTTTGAATGGTACCATTCGAAGTGTGTCTCCATTCAGGTTACAAAGTTACGCAGAATCTTATTACGCAAATTGAAGACTACCTCTATTTAAACAATGGAGACAGCAAAAACTTAAAAAGAATACATTTTACTCGGAATTTGAAATGATTCAGACAATAAGTATAATACGTAGGAAATTGGTCAAAAAACCTCAGACTGCAAAAATTAATATCTCATCACCTATTCATATTTGCACTGTCTTTCAATTGCAGAGAAAGGGGAATAGACACTTTTGCCAGACAATTGTCATAAATTTAGCCCGAAATTAGCAAATATTCCTGGTGAAAAATAAACCAACGCACTGATCAGCAACCTGGCGTCGTACCCTTGATTTAAAAGAACAGTCCACGGGGCCAGATTTAATTTGACATGTTGGTGATTCCATAAATAAGGGAGTCAGTAGATTTGGTGTCCCACTTTACATTGTGATTTATTTCACCTTCAAATTGGCAGTGCGTAAAAGCATTTAAGTAGAGGGAGATGGTCTCAGGCACAAGTTTTAGTGGTACCTAATATATTCTAAAATGTACTAAACATATCAATAACTCTTTACGATATTACGTGCCAAAAACTGATTTTTGTCCCAGTGTAAATGGGACACCAAGGGTGTGACATTTACACATTTAGTAAAGCGTTTTCCTTATCACAATGAGCTGTATAAAACCTCTTAATCTTGAATAGGTTTTAAGATGTATCTTTAGGAAGCATTTGAGTTAGTACTTTGGAATATATGCATCTCACCTTATTCTCTTTGTGCAAAATGGAACAGCACTGTGAACAGAGTACAGATTCCCCGTGTAAAACTACGTGTAAATTTTTGGTGTCCCACAGCAAATTTAAATTTGTCATTTTACTACAATTGTACTTGAAATGTTTAAAAGTATCTTGATTTATTTCCAAGTACTACGTAGTCACTATTTAAAAATGCAAAGTTTGCCCAATTAACAAAGTTGTGCATAATTAAGTTTTGAGAAGAATGTTTCACTTAGTAAACGGGACACCGCTGGACACCAAACGGTGTCCCGCTTTTAAGGGGTATATTTTCCACAAGCTCAACCCAACCTTCTCATTTTATGCATTTCCATTCCATAGAAGATCATAAAGCATACCATCTACAACGTTGCACATCCATTTTAAGAGGACTTAAATAATGTTTTCAGTATTATATAGAAAATCTGTTTTTGGTGTCCCGTTTACACGGGGGAAAATGAGCGTATTTTGAACCGTAACTATTCTTAGGAATAATTGTTTTCAAACTTTTGATATGATTTACACTTTTCATGTACCCAAACATAATATGAAAAGGTAAAATTTCTAGTTAGCCTTTTAATTATGGAACTGGAAATTTTACCCAAATGTCACAAGTTGACTACCCTATTTACGGAATCACCTATGTTCAAAAAGAGCTTAATCCAAGCGTCTGGTGAAGCCTTTATTAATCACCGCGTTCGGCTGTGAAGATAATATCACCTGAATTTGATACATTTTGCGACGAAAGATGAAATTGTAGCAAACAAGTATGATATCATCGATTCAAATTGATAACCAATGGTTTTCTTTAGTCCTCAAAATTAACCTTAGTTACGTTTTACAACACAAAATCTGATGCATTTAATAGTAATACTGTGGCTACATCTGGGGTATTATCATATGGAGCATTGAAAAGCTATAAAATTTACAAGCCCTATCAACCCTATTTTATTCAAGGTCAAACATTAGGTTAAAGAAAGAAGGATGCAAAACATCTGTCGCCATTGAATTCATTAAATCAAACTTGCTTGCCTCAACTTCACTGTTGATAGAAAATTTGATAATGTCAGCTTTTGATATTTTGAGGGTCGAACATATTTGACAATAAATCCTAGATTAAATTCACTTTAACATACCAAAAGTGAATTTAAGAACCGGTATAGATTATTCTTTTCAAGTATACTTTTTGATCTAAAATGGCCATAAACATTCCTCTTATTGGTCTAATTTTCAATTGTATAGCTGAATAGCTCATTCAGTGGCTGAAAATATTTAAATGGATTTACCTAATTTGGAAATATCTCTCAGTCTTTACTGCTTAATAACTTATGAAGCTATTTTCGTATAAGCATTTGACCTTATTTTGATTCCTTTTAGAGTACACTCATAATATTGCACTAGAAAATCATTCTCTCTTACATTATAGCGTTTGGTGACAGCTTGTACTAGGAAATTACAGTAAATACAAAAACCCCTTTGAGTAAAAAAGAAAAAGGAAGACGGTAACCGGAGTGGTACCGATACAAAAATGAAATAACAAATTACTGGAAAATATACTATTAAAACTGAGTCAATAATCACAATCTGATGAAAGGGGAGTTGGCCCAATTAATTTTTTTCAACCTGTGTGTGACGTTCATTCTGTGATATCCTACTGAAGAACATTTTGAAATGGTAAAATATTTGTCGCAGAGACACAAGACTTGGTAGGTTATGTATACAGCCCTCATGGCCCCTAAGATTTAGTGGCCCCTCTTCAGCCAGGGTTGCCTGGAAATTGCTTTGCTACAATTAATAATTTTGTGAGCGCAGGGGCACTACTATCTTAAACTGTCTTTGCAGAGCAAAAGGTATATACCTAGTGTCTGGTGTACCAAGAAAATCTCTGCCAAAATGCCTCCAGATATGGCACCTTGGCCTTGTTAGTTTCCTATACACATAACTTCTGATTTTCAATATTTTCTTTACTGAAAGAAATTGATGTCCAGCATATTTTGTAGTTGTCGGAGGTCCTTCTTGCAGAGGATGCAGCTGGACAGTTGACCTCTAAAAACTTCTACAAATGCGGACCTGACTTTGTCATACAAAGAAATACTTCCCCGCACATGTCGATTAAATAATTATACAGTGATATGTGTTTGCAATGTGTGAAGGTATAGAATAGATATTATGAAAACACTGTTAACTATTAGTAATAAAAGAAAGCACAAACTCGAAAATTTCCATTAATTTCCAAATCGCGATCATCAAAGATATTCAATATTAGTGCAAGCATTTTAAGATGAAAGAAAACTTACCAGTGATTTTTTTTTTTAATTTCCTCTTTTGCCAGAATATAATAAATATAAAAATCCAATGAAATCACATTCGCGCCGGTGTTTCGCTAAATCAGGTTCGTAATCATAGTATCAGATTGTAACGATTTCTAACCTGATAACCTATTTTTACATAGTACGGTCTGTTTAAAGGGGTGGCTCAGATGAGTAAAATAGGCCTATAACAGATGTCTCTGGGAATGAACAGTTAAAAGCGAATTAACAATAAACGGTTTGATGTAATTTAAGGTCGTAAACCTGTATTTCGCTTTCTCTAAAATTTTACAGTTTTGATCTGGGTGGTGGCAGGACATTGCCGTATTCCAAGTCACAGATTCAACTTCTCTCTATCGGTTTTAGGGGTGATGGTTGCTATGGAGAGGTGGTGTGCTCGTTAATTTTGATAATTTCTAGTCATTTTTTTATAGTTTCCTGAACTGAATGCAATATATTTAGGTGTTAATGGGTCTTGCAGACTTACAACAGTAATGTACAGCACATTCAGGAGGCCCACGGGACTTGAGGCCATCCAGAGTTGTCCAGGCAATTTTTAAAATTGATCGAAATACGTTTAAACAGTGAAGTCGTCAGGGGGAACGTTAGCTGTGCCTCCTCCCCAACGTTGGCTGTGCCCACATACCTCGGGTATAAAAAATTTAACACACCGTTCATATGTCGAATGTCGGTATGAACACTAGGACCCACAGTCACTTTATCAGTCAATCATGCAGCCACCATTGCACAAAATGTTCTCAAAATTACAATTTTGCGGCTTGCTTCGTGCGCATCTATTTGTTCACTTTTGATAAAAACTGACTTATTGACAGATGCCATCCATAGCTATTGATTCGATATATATATATATTTTTTCAACAGCTATGGGATTACTACAGCTCTCTTTAGTATAGTTCCTACATCGACTAATTTCTCGTGAGATTTTCGTTCAAAAATTTGCGGTTTTTTTTTGTCTTTTTCATGGCGTAGGCTATCCTATAAATATGGGGATAATTATTAGATTCACTCTCATAGACCAGTGTTCATTTATTATTATACACCGGTGCCTTCAAATCTGCAAGGGAGGGACTTTGCCCTCTTAAAACCTCGCCTAGATGGAACCAATAACCACACCAGGGATCATAAAGTGGTGATACCTCCTTAAGGAGTATAGGAACTAAACGAAACTTTCAGTCATATTGAATACCAGAACTTTCTGCTTATTTCACTATATATGGGTGGTCACTGGTCTCAGCTGGCCGTAACCACCCTATTACTGAAAATATAAGAGAAATATATTTATCACAATTATAATGTTAAGGCACCCAAAACCCAATGAACCACATTCCAGGACTTCTTAATTTTTCCAAATTTTTCCAGCCAACCCCTGATCTGCGGCAGTAAATGCCCTTTCAATGCTTTAATGTGTAGGCTTTCCTTCAGTGACATGCCTGGAGGGTACCGTAGTTATCCCAACAGCAATTGATCAATATGAGTAGATTTATTTTTAAAGCCCAATGCAAACCTTAACATGATCCGTCGTCCCCACTCACCCCTTCACCTCACCATTAAATCGTTAGTGCGAGTAAAGTCAACAAATAATGGTCAAATTGCGATTTTTTGTGGGGTGTTTAGTGAGGTTTTTAATGTCATTATGGAGATAGTCGAATGCTTCTTTCTAATGATCAAAATTTATAAATACCCTAGAACCTCCGTGGGCTTCTCCCCTGGACCCCAATGAAGCGTTGTCCCTGGACCCACCTGGAGCCCTACAGTGGCCCCTGGGCGAGAAAGCCTACCATGGAGAGCTGTGGGTCACTATAGTACGACCCTTCCAGCGACGCTTAGTCGTAAATTCTGGTCTTCCCCCTGGCGGAACGCTCGCCCCAATGCCCTCACTTCGAAAAGTCTGGGGAAGTTTGGAACTGAAATCACGGTGATCAAGAAGATATTCATAATTTTTTTGTTGCATGCTAAGCTTTAACTAACGCTCCGTTTGAACCATACCACCACGTTCCAAATTCCACACCACCCCAAGCCCTCACAACAGGAATCCCAGATGCGCTACTGTTCAGAAAGTGACCCATTAACTTTGAGGAGGAAACGCAGACACTTTAAGTTGCATTTATGACCGGCAGGACTCGAAACGATAAGTGGTTAGAGTCGAACGACCCTTCCCCCTTCCTAATGCATAGTGCACCACTTAAACCAACACCCAGACAAAAGATAATCTTATAATATAAAATTGATGTCGCACCAGAAAGACTATGAGTATTTATACCGGTATTTATGATTACTCAAATGGTCTCCTCACTCAGGACGGCGTTCGCATTCTTAAATTCAGTCAGTACAAAGTCTACTTCGAGTTCTGTTCCAATGGAAAAGCAACCGTTCCAATTAGGTTTAACACCTCCCTAAGTAGACAACCTAGCTAGACAAGTCTGTCTGGCCCGAAAAAATAATACAAAAGTGTTACTGTAATGTATAACGTTCCTGCACACAGTTACAACATTAAAGCTAGATTTTTCTCCAAGGTTTATCTTGACCGTTAGGTATGAACGAACTCTATGTGGTCAAAATATTCTTTTTCGAAAGTCCTTTTGGCTTGCTGGACATGTCTGTAATGAATTTATTTAACATGGAATTTTCTTTATTAACAGACTGACAGAGAAAATCACGAGAAGCTTTAACCTGTCTTTAACCTGCCTTAAAAGTCGGTAATTTATAATTCTATGTTCTAGGAGATAAAGGAAGAATACAAATCATTCGTTTATTTTTTATAGTTGTGATTGACGCAACCGGTCGGAAGGCAGGTAATCAGGCTCTTCCAATCAACATGTCCGTATGTTTCCAGACTCTTCTTTCGATGCCATGCACCAGCAAAATGAGTAGTTATCGTGTCAAAAACTTTGAATTATGGACAGTTGGCAAACGGGTAGAATGCGTTCAACAGTAAGGAGCTCGAGCGTGTCTCGGATTCGATACAAATTCGTTGGGTTGGGGAAGGGCAAGGTAGAATACAGAAAGGCTGAGATGTTAAGAATGGGAGGGAAACTATTACACAATAGGTTACAATAGCCTAATTCATTAATATGGCATATTTGGCACGATAGTAATACTTTCATTACCGTTCTTAGTTCTGATATACAGGTAATACGTGAAGAGTTGAATAGCTCGAAGAGTGCGCAAAATAGCATAGTATGCAGAGAAAAATTTGTAACCATTGAGGAAAAAATAGCACAAGTAACCTCTACCGACGAGATTACCAGATCTTCGGTCTGGAATATTGTGATACATTGGAACAAAAAGAAAAAGAGCAAATATGCAAAATAAGAAAGAACAAATATGCGATTGAAGATGAAATTCCAGATTTTGACAAAAACTTTGAAGGCCACATATGTTAAGATTTCTTGATATGGGTCGGCCTACTCTACTTAGTTGTATGAATACAAACTTTGAAAAAACCCCTGCATATCTCTACAGCCCGCAAAGCGCGCAGACTACGAAATTTTGCAAAATTTTGAAAAATCTCGGGGTCTTTCGCTGGTTATGAACAGTAAATTCTCCTATAACCACGCTGATTGCTTTGAAATTCACTGTACATTCGATACTTACATACAGTAGCTCCAGCCCCGCGGATCATGGGGGAGCGTCCCTCTCCCCCATCCCTGATCGATTTCTGAAACAATTCTGAAAATTTCAAAATGATCCGCAAAGACGTTTGACTCGGCGAGCTATAAATTTCTGTAGGGGATAGAGTGAGGTGTGTTTTCGACCGAGTGAAGGATCTATTGTAATCATTTTCTATCACAAATGTTTCTCAAACTATCAGAATGTTCGCAAATCCTTCGCAAACTATCAAAAATTTCGCGTGGAACCTTACCTCAATGTTGTTCTTATAATCAATATCTTCCGAAAGCAACATTTGCAAAAGTACAACAGTAAAAGTTGAAAGCTGTCTACGAATTACCAGGTAAACGACTGGCTTGAGTGGCATGAAATTTTGTTGGGCAATTGAATGTGTCTCAATTCATAGCCTGAATGTAGGTTTTGTCAAGAACATCTTATTTTAATGAAAATTTTAGCCCGCTTCGCGCACATGTGTCACGGTTTGCACTCCATCTCATGACCATTATTAGGGTAAAAACACATGGAACAATTCTGATCACAACACTTTCCGAAAAACAGAGATGCATCTCCAAACATTTGTAGAGGCCTTAATATGGGATCTTTCAATCTAATTTATACCATGATGTGAAAGACTGAAAGTACGAATTTGCCGTTAATCCTTTCAAATTTTTTTACGGAGCGCTTCGCGCGCAGCCATTAACGGTATAGATGGTGATTGATACTACTTACGACAAGAAGCATTCTGAAACGCTCTTTTTAGTCCTTCACCCATTTGCTATACCTATCAGGGAGGTCTAACTTCACCTCCCTGCACCTATACACTCCCTCCGTCCCATTCCCAATTAATGGAATCTGTTTGTCTGGATTTTCGTTCAAAATTAGTAAAAATACAAAAGTTGTTAAGTGTTCGGGGTCATATTCTATAGTATCATTTGGATGTCAGGAAGTGAGCATTTTGTCATTACCCCATTTCATATAATTAATCCAGAGCTAATTCACTAAAAATTATGGACATTTTCAAGCCATATATGATCAGGTCCAAAAATATCCCAAAGATAGCACCATTTTCCATCCAGGCAACTTTAAATTAACGAACAATTGTCAAGGGGGAAGGGACGACTTCCCCCAGGGCGGCGCCTTTATGTAGTGACAAAGGAAGGATCCCCACTGCTGTTTATACAAACATGTGGGTGCATAAAAAGGTGCAGTTCACGCAGACTCGGGGATTTAACTAGGGTGGCATTACATTGCCATCTGTGGTACCCCCTCCCTCCCATCATCAAATTCTGTCGGCGCCACTGCTTATATAACAGCATCCTTTAGATACATATTCAGACGTGTAAAGTGTTTAACTACAAAAACGTAGTGCTAAGAGCAATAGTAAATAACGCAACAGTACTTCAAGAAGGATATTTAAAAAACTGCTTTATCCAAACAAAATGAAATATAACATACATGAACTTAATGTGGCACTGTGAAAGCAATATCAGGCTATACGAATAGAAGAACGCTTGGACTCAGGTAGCAATCATGGTGAGCCAGAACACACTGCGCAAGGCGCGGGAAACTTTCACATGATTTTCAAAATTATTTCTTAAAATTTTCCACCTATACCAGTCGTAAAACTTTGGTAACTTATTAAGATGCAATGCAGCAAAGATATTCTTCTCCACCCTTCCTCTTTTCTCGATGCTCAGACTGGCCGTCGATGTGCCGAATGATCGTCAGGCCTCGGATGGGGTCACACTGCAAATATACTCACAAGATAGCTAGCGCCCCACTGGGATTACAAGGATTCTACATTTGAACTATATAACTGCAAACTGACTCGGAGTTGCAATTAACAAGCTCTAGTGGACTTACCTGACCTGTCCTATGTGTCCTAAAACTACTAAGTTTCCATAGCATGCATAAATTAATCAACGATATGTCTTTTTTGTCAAATCATTCTCATTGACAATTTTATTCGAGTCTTATAGAAAGAAACATGAACCGAACAATGTGTAACGATCATAAAGAAAATAGAATCACTGTCAGTACTCACTCCAGGAAAAAGTGATATCAAAAAACAAAGTTTCCTGCGATCCTTATTGGCAACCTACTTGAAGGTCACCAAAAATTGTTTTCCGCTAGCGTTGCGGGAGTGAAGATATATAAAGACGTGCAAGCATGTTGAAGTTAAGTCACTGCTCAGTCTGATTTATGTGCAGTCTAACGTATAAAATCACTATGAATTAATTTTTGTGCCTTACCTTACAACTATAAAAAGAAAGCTTTGTATCTCGGAAATTAACTTTGATGGCAATGGATTCCAGTAGATGGGTTCGTTTTGTACCTTAAGTACAAATTAAGTCGAGCACATCGGCTTGATTTGAATGGGTTGTCTCGAAGCATGCAGACGAGGAAGTGGGCTTTTACGGAACCGTCATGTCATATATGGGTCTGGAGATGCCAAGAGACATTGGATATACCTCCCTCTATTTTAATTGTGCAATTTGCATACAAATTTAAGTAAGGAAGAACACTGACGCAGTGCATCGCTGCGTGCCTAACCAGTAAAGCAACGAAAAAAGTGAGGGCGCTTCCTCTGTGCTGCACAAAGCTAGATGATTGGTGTGTCTCCGCGGTGTACGTACAGTAGGTATTCAACTTTAGACCTTAGTCAATTCATTCCTTTTTCTGTAGGATAAGGAGTAATTTTCGCAGCAGAGATAAGTCATGGTGCCTTAAAGACAGACAGTCATTATCCCAAATTACCGTACATTTTTGATGTGAGGTATCAAAATTCTCAGTTGGCTACAGCTCTTTGATTGACATCAAAATTTGAAAATTCAAAGGATGCAGAGTAGCTCACATTCCACACAATACAGAGGGAATGATTGGATTACATATGCCTTGTATGCTTACAGGATATATCCTTAAACAATAAACTAGGTTTGTGTCTGCGCAAGGAGTCAGGGCCGGATTAAAGCATGGGCCAGCGAGCACTTGCTAAGGGGGCCCCCACAAAAAGGGACCCCACAAAATTACATTTTTGTATTTTGGGGGGTAGAGTGTTCCAGACTGAGTCCCTTTCTTGACTTGCATCACTGTAGTCTTGGGTAGAATTATAGTCGAAGGAGGCTCTGCATTAGTTTGTGCCCAGGACCCCTACAAAGGTAAATCCGGCACTGCAACGAGTGCCTTTATACAGTTATGAGAGGAGCTACAAGTTGCTTAGTTGGGAGAATTGGAACTGTCTGGAATGACGAGAATTTCGCTTCAAGTGTTTTGATCTATACTCCTAACTTGAAAACTTATAGCTTGTCCTCCAATAACTGGGCGAAAAGCAACGACGCTTAGTCTGTAGTACGCGCCCTTGCCCTAGTGTTGTTGCCGCATACAGAGAGCCATTTGAGTGACCTCAGTCCAGATCGCCGGACGTCATTCTCTCTTACTTTAATTTCTATGACGGTAATTTGTAACAAAAAACACTATGTGACCTACCTTGCACCACTCTTGCAGTAGAATTACCCAAGGCCTTCTGTCTTTGATCCCACTTTGAGACCTTCAGGTTGGACTGATAGTTGACTCCAAATTTGTGACCGGCGGCATCGAGAAAAACGGAGACAGGTATGACTCTGCGAATTACCAGTAATACCGATTAAATCGGTATTTTCCGTTCCAAATTTGGCAAAATTAGTAAATGATGCATAAATAGGGAAACTGGTGTTATGTTTTTATTGAATACAGAAAAAGAGATAAAACACACTTGTTACACTGGCTACAAGCATTGAACTATCCCTGCCCTCGAAGTTTTCACTCACATCGCCTCATCCGATTTCAAGATATTCAGGATCACGTTTACTCTACAGACCAGTAGCCTACGTGACATGTGAAAGAAAGGCGTATACCTTCTTAAAAAATCACCTCCTTCTTTATTTCAAGCTTTAAAAGAGAAAAGAAAAACTTGCTTTCGTCTGTCTCCCTTCAAAATATTCTCAAGCCACCTGCAAAAAAAAAATAAATAAATAAATAAAAAAATAAAAAATACCCCCCCCCCTTCAAATCTCACACCCCTTGGCTGTCCATGACGGTCTAGTTTCAGGCGGTATTCCTGCACTTGTGACGAGTACACCTAAAGGTATAAGATGTTCTAGTAGGCAGAAGAAAATAAATAATCATATGCTAACTAGTTAGTTCAACTTTTGGAATTAGGCCCACTTGCTTCATTTGCACTAGCTATTTCTAAATATAATTCAGAACCCAATTTGTTGGCATAACTTAGAAACTTTACGTAACTTGCTACATGGGACTTTGTAAGTTCAGTCAAATGAGTTACTTCGAATATTTATTCACTATTTTACGAAGAATTCTCTTAATTGAACTTAAAATGTTCCATGCCCCAAGTTGCCTTAATCAGTTAATATTCGCAAGTTGTACCAACTTTCGGGTTTTACCTGTTTACGGTGTTCTTCGCACCAGCCTGTAGCCACAAGTTAAGTGATGTGACATTTTAATTTCAGTGCCTAGTGCGATACACCGGACTTTTCATTTTATCTCTAATCATATGACCGAGTAAGCTATACTAGTCTATAAGACAGGGGTTCTCAGGTGTTTTCGGATGGGGTACCATATGTCCTTAAATTTATGCTTTATCATCATTGTAGTAGCCAGTCGGGACCAATTCAGTTTTTTTTTTTTTTTTTTTTTTGAGAGAGAGAGGGACTCATTTTTGAGAGCAACGCCTACGCATAAGAATTCCGAAAGTGCTTGCACAGTTAGTGGAGAGTCTAGGGTTTCTTAATTTGGTTAGGGTGTTTTTTCATCGGGCGCCGTGTGGGTCAACGCCGACCTCAGCCCCACAAAGGCTGAACTGAGGTTAAAAAATTGACACTCCAGACGCCTTCGATAGTAGAAACCGCACTCTATACAAGACAAAGTTGCAACCGTAGTTTCGGCTCGAGCAATTATCACAGTCACGCCCAACAGCCCAACACCAGACTATCCTTATAATGAATAAAAACACGCAGTATGCCAAAAGCCCATTTTGGAAAACTAAATGTTAATCTCGCGCTTAATGCTAGCGTCCGACTTTTAAAATAACCTCAGAATTGGCCTGAACCTATCTAGGTCTGTAGGTGGGCCCACAGCCATTAAAGATTAACATCGAATTCATAAAATATAACATGATACAAAATTTAATTTACTGAGTTACTGGAGCCGATTTTCTGCGTTCTTAGTATGTAATATTGCGAGAGCTTTCGGGGGCTTCGTCTGCTCTCTGTGCACGCATTAAACACGCTCTCCCTGGACCCCACTAAGTACCATTGATTTTAGTTATGCATGCATGTTAAGTGAGATTTAAAATATGTTGTAACCTTGTCATGTGTTGGATAGGGCGCCATGAGCGAGGAAGTTTTTACTCGTTTTGCCTATCGGTACAGTCACATATCTGTAAATCAGGCATGGCAGACACAAAGCAGGTTATGTACAGAATATTGATAGGCACGGTCTGCCTCATTGTACTTAGATCTTGTGATATTGCAGTTTTTGTTTGGTTTTGTTTTTAACTATGAGGGGTAAGATGCACCGGCACATCTATGAAAAGGGGCACAGACCAGAATTTTGTCACAAGTTGACAAAATTTTGTTCAAGGCTGACCAGATCTGCGTCAAACGTGAACTAATTTGATTCATTTTGAGCCAATCTTAATCAATCATTAAGATTCCGGTTATTGCCTGTATTGATTAATCCACCCTTCTCAAATTTGTCCATCTGAAAGAAAGTTGTAGTGTTTTAGTATCCCCAGAGGTTCATTTTGAAACTTAAAGTTACCTTTTTGAAAAAAAAAGCAATCACCACCAATTTTACCAAACATGTTAGTGATGTCAGGTCTATATTACGCTTCGCCAGTTCACAGACTTTTGAATCAGGTCAGTCGGTCTAGACCGGGGCCATTCAAGACAACAGTGTCAAAAGGGTGGGTGATGACGTATAAGTCTGGTGGCAGTTCTGGGAAGTACGTAACTGTTGGGAAAGCAGATCTTGCTAGGATTACCCTCACGCTGCCGCGTCAGTTGTTGGGACTTGTAGAAGATAGATAGTACTTCACCAAACTACAAAGAAGTCAGTATGGTAGGCATACGAAATAAGACAAGGCTTTATTAGAATGGTCTAGTGGTTACTAGCCTTTGGTCACACTAAAAAGAGGTAGGCCTAGGCCCTATAGAGTATCTCTAAAATTCCAACAAATGTGGTGAAAAGGGGTTCGTAATCAACAGTCGTAAACTTCTTCGACACAAAACTGTTTTTTTTTTACATGTCCATAAATATACCATAACATTAGGCTTTCGAAGCTTTTTGAAAGTGGGGCGGAATTGAATGTTAATGATCCTGGTGGAGGGTCTACGGTGGAGGGCCCACGGGGAACAGTGTCCCCCTCCCGTTGGAAATTTTTATGAACATTTAAAGTGGCCTAGATGCAGAATGATGCAATGCTTGACAAACTTTGAAGTAATTTCATTTCCTCCCCTTTTTAATTTTCAAAATACTTTTCTGATGCTAATTTCATAACCAACGTTCGTCCATACTTGAAAAAAGACACGGGCATCTGAAACATCATATAACAAAACAAAAAGCATTTTTTGGCAGCATGACACCCAAAGTAGGGGAGAGAAAGGAGGTTTTCGCCCCAGTTAATCAGAGAGCGGAGGCGGTCGCCCTCGCTGCCCCCTTTTCCTACGCCTATGCATAAACTATACGCAATAGGTATTATGGAACGATCAATGTAATACCCCCCTTTAACGATCATGTACCACGTGACCGTCTGACTGTGGTTGGTATCTCTGATCATTTGATGAGACCACAGACCATTCTACCATAATGATAGCTGTACGACTTGAACGTCAAAGCAGGTTAAAATATTACGCAGACCCTGCACAGTATAGGCCTCAACTTTTTAATTGATCATTCTATTCTTACGTCACAATTTGTCTTTCATTTTATAATGATTTTCGTTACTGCACGAGCCTCTGTGTCTCGAAATTTAGAACAAAAACTTGAAAAAAATCAATTGTAGGTTGACAACTTCGTGTCTATCTCGTTTATCACATAATATACGGTTTATCTGTTTATATATGCTCTACAAATATGTTTAACAAAATTTTCATTTTTAATCAATATTATCACACAAATTGTTGTAAAAGTATATTTGCTGTACACATAGTTATATCATATTGGTTGGTAGGAAGAAATATTTATGTTATACGGAAAATAAGTTTGGCGGGGAAAAGTTTGACTAGAAATCTTTCGTTCCTAAAATAATACTAAACTAGAATTTTTGCCAAATTAATTTAGGTTCATCCAAAATTTTGCATTTCATGCACTTGGAAATTTAATTTGTGTTTCCCCAGTTCAGGCCCGTAGCCAGACAAGTACTGAAGGGGGCGGAATGGCTTCCAGCCTGGTAGTGAACAATTTTTCAGAGGGCCAAATTTGTAAAAATGTATTATGTCGCGGGCAACTTGAAGCTTTCTAGAGGGCGAAAAAATTTTCAGGGGGGTTTCGCCCCTTGCCCGGGGCTACGGGTCTGCCTCAGTTCCTGCCACAGAAGCCAAGGTGGAGCAAACCAAGTACTCCCAAACAGAGGTACGCCCCAAAAGGGGCACTTAATACAACGCGACCAACCGCCCAGCCTTCAGCAGCTCTACTTCATTGATCTGGAAAAAAAGAACAGATATTGCACGTGGTCTGAGAAACGACCAAAATGGAATAGTAATTTGTAAAAAAGCAAACAGAAAATGTTTATGCAAAAGAAGACGGTTAAATATCAGGGAATCAAATTTGGACATCTTTTCTTAGTGGTCAACAACTTCACACCTGAACAAAACATATTACTGAGTGTGAACGTTACCTTGTGGGGAGAAGTGTATGATTTTGCAAACAGTGTTAAAGGTAGATTAAAAATTGGAGTAATCTGACTGAACTTCCTTTTTTAATATTGAAAATAGCCGTTACCCGGGGGAAGGCAGGGGCGGTGCAGCTTGCGGTGCCACGTAGAAAAATATTCCTCTATAGATATTAAAAAATAGCCATTGTCTTAATGCATTTAACTATATCCCCC
This sequence comes from Holothuria glaberrima, assembly GCA_009936505.3. Taxonomy (NCBI): domain Eukaryota; kingdom Metazoa; phylum Echinodermata; class Holothuroidea; order Aspidochirotida; family Holothuriidae; genus Holothuria; species Holothuria glaberrima. Next base: position 6,712 of record WURT03056921.1, on the reverse strand, counting down.
GTCCCACATACACACAAACAAAGTAAATTTCTCCCACGGTAAGCTATCTCTCCCTCAATGTGTACCTTGTCTGGCTACGGGCCAAACTGCTATTTGACTTGATAGGCTTTATTGTAGGCAAAGATGTGGACAGGGTAAGAACAAGGTTAGAAAAGAGGGATGGGAGAGGGCAAAGGGGTGGTAAAAACTAAGAAAGTGGAAGAAAAAAGGATAACAGCTGAATCTACTACTTCTTTTTTGCCATTTTCGTCACTGCTGTGGATGGATAACAGTAAACTCATTTTTGATATACATTTACAATGAAGGGATACTCTCTGCTCCGGCACTATCTCGGCAGGTTTTTTTTCCTAAATAAATGAAAGAAAATAAAAATGAACAATAGCCTACGAGATAATGCCGGTGTTTATATTTTATTCGTAATGTTGTTGAGGTGATAGCGGCAATGCATAAGTCTATGGCAAAGATCATACTTTAAGCAAACCATTCCTTGAAGTAGAGGCTATCGCAGGCAAACTCACGTGATCATACATGAAGGCAAGAAACATCATCCATATTTTATCATTTTCACGAGCGTACAAAAACGCACTCTTCCAATGGACCTTCTCCTTTCTCCCAGAGTATGCCTAAAAAGGTGTGAAAATGATTCCGTTCGGCCAAACACGTGGTCATCTCTTTTGCTTTCAGTTTGAGCGATACACTGTTGAACTTTCCAATAGGCTGTGAGTTAAATCAAAAGTTTAACAGGCTCTTGTAGTGGAATCTCTTCTGTACATTACTTTATAAAGGAGACGTGCATCATTGAGAGTTTTTGTTTCTGAACTTTCTGCATATTAGGCCTATAACATAACCTACTGGTCTTTGGCAGAAAACTGGACTCAAACGACGTTCTAGCCCCTTTTATTTAGGCTGTCTGGAAGCTGACATGCATGTAGTAATTAACCAAGGGTAGACTACGCAGGCACAAACTCTTAACTGCAAGTGTCAAATTTCATGATATCGGTTACGGGTTGGGAGAAATCTAAGAGAATTGGTACGACATGACGGCACCATTGACATAGGTGGACTGGCCGTTGTGGAGATTTGGCGATCGCCGCATGGGCCGCTCGGCACATACCTGTCTTGGGCCAGATGTTGACAAAAAAGAGAGGAAACGAGAGAAAGGAGGAAGAGGGAGAAAGAGAGAGAGAGAAAAAAAAAACGAGGAAGGGAAGTGAAAAGACAAAGAGATTGTAAAAGATGGAGAGAAGGAGGAACACACGATCGCAATGCAGTGTGCGCGGGAACTGATTTTGCTCTGAGAGCCCGTAGCTTCCTTTAATAATACCTTGCCTCATCGGTAAATCCTAAATAACCAAGCAGGATTTGCCCCCTTCAAATCCTCTTGAATGAAATATATTATGTTGAAAACAGGCCTAGGATGTGTCTTTTCCTACAATCTGGAGTATCGGACTTGCAGCCGGAAGGTCGGGGGTTCGAATCCTGGCCGGGTCATACCAAAGACTTCAAAAATGGAACCTACTGTCATTATGCTTGGTGCTCAACATAAGCAATGGAGTGGGGAAAGCAAGCCAGTGAGCCCGGCAGCGAGCCACAACTGGAAAAAGGCCATTGCCCGACTTAAACCAAACTGAGCCGTAAAACCTCATCTAACTAACTAACCTACGATCTGGCAAGTATTTTTGTCCAAAATTTTCTGGTTCGTTACGCGCCAACGGATGCTGGCGCTCCGTAAAGATATTGTCAAAGGGCCACTCATGCTAACTGCAATTTGCTGCAGCCGCGTAAAACTCCCAGTTCGCCCCTGGGCACCAACCATTGTCACTAAGCACTGGGTAGGTGCAGGTCCTATATTTAAAGTGCGAGAACGCAAGCTACAACCCGGTTAGAACGCAAGCTGCAACCCGGTTTTCTCCCCGGAGCATTGCGTGTCAAATTACCCGCCTCCGTTACATTATGCCTAATTATTTGTTACACATTTTTTCATTCCTATGATAATCAATCTACCGAGAATCAAGCCTTTGAACTTATCTTCCGAATACTAAAATAACGTTTACAAATTAGCTTTATTTATCTAAAGGCAATAGGCAGGCAATCGCCCCAAAGTTTGCTTTGAAAAATCAGCAAACTCTTTCAAATCTCCTCTTATTGCATTACAAACACCTCTGAAGATGTTTTGAACATAACTATTACAAACAATAGGTAAAGCAAGGAGAAATTAGTCTTATATTTCACAATTCACTAACAAAAATATTGTCACGTGATCAAAATAGGTCATTCATAAACTAGAGTGACGGGGCATACTATCACTGATTGGGGTGACTGCATTTCCCCTTTAAGTTTTACTTAAAGACATGTACTCGTCACCCAAACTATATTTTTAGTGTGGGGGTATCAAAATTCTCAGTTGGTTACTGCTCTTTGATTGACAGCAAAGTTTGAAAATTCAAATGATGCAGAGTAGCTCAAATTCCACACAGTGGCAGATAGAGTGCTTGGATTACATATTATAGCTTCTATGCTTACCAGGACATGGATTTAGGCAATAAAATATGTTTATATCTGCACAAGGAGAAACTTTACACAGTTATGGGAGGAGCTACTAGTTGCGTAGTTGGGAGAATTGGAAATGTCTGGGATGACGAGATTTGCCCTATAAGTTTTGGATACTACCTTAGTTTTATTTATAATTTTTAGTGATATACTATTTCAGTATTATTTGAACATCATTTGAAGAGGATAATCCATTGATCCTAAACAAATCTTCCACAATACTTCAAAAATATTTGCGAGTAGAAATTAAACATAAAATGTGAAGTCTACTTAACAATAACGTAAATAGTATGAATTTAAATTATTTCAAAAGAAACCAGCGTGAGACTTCATGACATCTCTGTAAGTAGCCTCGAGTAAAAGACGAGGCTGCCAGGGTGGAGCAGAGAAGTATATTTGACCTTGTCAGCTACTTAGCAATGTTGACTTGCCTTTGAGTCAATCCGATTCAACCTGGCTGGATTGCATTTGATCAACTGTAAAAGACGACATAACTGTTCTATTATCAATACGTTTCTTTTATCAACATGCCTTGCAATAAGAAAAGGCAAATCCGTGGCAATCGATAAGGCTAGCCCACGGGTTGTAAACCTCCTTTCTGAAGGCGTCTATCAATTCTGTTGCCATGGTGACTGGACGCTCCCCGTTGTGTTTTGGTACACGCCTGACCGATTTCATCTGTAAGTGCGGGTCGAGGTTCACAATAGGGTAACAGGTTGATTGAAGAGCTGAGCACGTAGGCTTACATTGATACACAACAAGAAGCCGTTATCAAGACGTAGATTGCTATTTAATTTACATGGTACAATATGCAAACCCGCCAGCAAGTGATATATCGTGGTAAATGTGTATCAGTCGTGTCTGAACTTCATCGTAGTTTGTCGGATGTATTTTGGATTAACTTTTACTCTTCTTGAAGTCACAAAATTGTTTCGAAATGGAGGTTTTGTGGATTGTGGTATGTATAACCTGCATGGGCAGTACCGTGATTATGAAGCACTGATATAACACTGTTTGCTATATATGTAGGGAGTTGTACGTAGTGAAATAGCAACTCCCTGCTGTATGTGTGGGTGCCACTTCGCGCGGGGAACGAATTAGCCACTCGATCAGTGTGTCTGTCTGCTTGAACGATCTAATTAAACCTTACGTTTAATGTTAAAAGCCGAGTCGAGGCTTGAAAAAACACCTATAGCGGGACATTTCTTAAAATGCACGCTCGTTTGAAAAAAATCTTTGTTAAATTGTAAGTCGAAAACAGCAACGAGTGCAATATATAGCCTAGGTCATTCATTGCCTTTTGTGAAACCATCGTAGATCGCTCCTAAATTTAGTCCACGACGTGAGTGCACAATTTGAAGGATTGCATGTAAGACATTGTTGGAATTACGTAAACATTTTTTTTGACAACATTCTTATTGAAAGTCATAAAACTTTTACTGGATAACACTTAGTCACTGTGTACCGGTATAAAGAGTGTCCGGATTGGCTAAACTTCCATTGCATTTGGACTGCACATAGTCCCTTCTCGCAGGACTACAACCTGGGACACCTCGGTTGTTATTTGTTCAAGCAATAGTTGTATGGGACATGTTGAACTTTGTCAATAAAGAGGCTACTGCAAATTTACCTTGTTAGATAATACTCATGCCAACGGGAGCCTGTACCAGTTTTGGGAATATTAAAGTCTAAAAGGATTTGTGCATACTTGTTAGTGATACTACTGTATTATACGGGATTGGATTAGCCTGATTGGTTACCTTATTGGATTGCAGCACTCCAGCTAATACCGTGCAAAGGAAAAAATTATGATAGTATTAGTGTGAGTTTATTTTATAATCGTGGACATTTTAAAGAACTTTCGGGTTCTGAAACCCGAATGAATTATATTAATTGTCACTTTACGGTAGGAATGAATTGACAAATTGACAAGGTCATTTCATCGATATTATATGGAGCTTCATAGGTCACAACGCGATACGATTTGTAAACGTTTTATATTTAGCTGTTTAGTGGCAACTTCCTGGTATGACCACCGATAGAAAGAAATATTTATGGAATCAACTGGATAAGTATTTTGCACCGTGCCAGTGGACAAATTTTGACTATTATTCGCCGATCTTTACTGTATGGTTAGGCGGTTGATTCCAGACTCCCGCCGTTATATTGATTGCAAAAATTCGATGCACTTAACAGTGGTTAGGGGTTTCTAATTGTTGTATTACCGAAAATGTAACTTTGGTGGCTTTCTCTTCATAAGTTAGCTTCATATAGCAAGATGGCGAGCTTTACGCAGCAGCCATCACTGAACTTCAGCCAAATACGGCGACCGAAGATACGGCGCGCACGGAGCGCGCCTTCCCATCGACAGCCACCTCCAAACCAACCATTGAAAGTATCGGGGTTTCGGTTGCATCGCGATATTGAGTCTGAATTTCAAAGTGAACTCGGCAAGAATTTGTTTGAAAAATCGGTAGAACTGTATGAGACAACAGAACTCAAGGTGATAAATGGCAGGTCAGGGACACCTGAACCCTTAGTAGAAAAAGAATTCTGCTGTCATAGAAAGTGTGACGTCATACCACATTTTTACGACAAGCGACGCTGTGTTAATATCCGCGCAACTCACTGCAGCTCCCCACTAGTCTCTGACGACAAGAATTTTTTAACTTATTTTAGAAAGGGTCAATTGGACAACCTAGCGGTGGCAACATCTCGGGGTGTCGTCGATGGCCCAGTTCCGAACATTGGTAAATGCGTACAACGGATAAAGAGCGCAAACTATACGTCCACGCATAGGTTTTCTTTAAAAAGTTTGTACTTTGATGAGAGTGTGGAGGAAAAAAGGGGAAGCTATTGGATAAGCAAGGTTCTCCAGCGAGAGGAGGAAAAACGATTGAAAGCAATCGAAAATTTCTGTCGCGAAATCTTGGATGAAGTCTTCCAGGGTCCTGTAGCGGATGAAATGTATTTTAGGGACAAAGAGAAGCATTTGTTGACTGTTAAGAAAAGTCTCGACGACCAAACTCAAAGCTGGTTTAATCAGGTTGTAGAGGAAGCGAAAAAACAGGCAGAGGAGAGAGAAGCAGAGAGGAAACGACTGGAAGAGGAGGCTAAGAAATCAAAGCGGAAGAAGTCGAAAAAGAAAAGGCCTAAGTCCATTTTAAAGAGTAGGTTACGATCAAGATCAGACACAGACAGCGATGGGGTGTCGCTGAAGAGTTCCAAGGGTGATAAAACAGTTCGATTTAGAGAAAAATTGACAGATACTCGAATAATAAGACCAAAATCTAGCGTTAAAAGAAGATCGAAAAAGTCACAGGGTGGAGATGACGATAGCTCCGATACGCAATCTTCTGTTTCAACAAGTAACAGGACGGATAAAAAATCTGCAAGTGGGGGTCGGATTCTGTCACCTAAAAGAAAAACTAGTAAAAAGAAGAAAACGTTTCCAGGGTATATTAGCAGTGAGAAAGTGACCAAAAAGAAGAAGAAAAAATCAAAAGTTGAACCTTCTCCGGAAGAGATAAGTAAAACGGAGGAAATAACTAAGGCGTCGGATGTTACGGAAGAAGTCAAAGGTCAAGAAGTGTCTGAAGGAGTTGTAGCCGCGGAACCGGAAGTCATCATCCTAAACGTGCCCCCAAATTTTTCTCTTGCCGAAGATTATAGAACTAAAAAGGAGATGGTTGCCGATTGGTTACAAAATAAATTTTGTACTGCAGCTCCGAAGACGTTACCATTGATTTGATTACAATAGCATGTGATAAACATATAAATATATTTATATATATATATATATACATATATATACATATATATACATATATATCATAATGAAAGATTCCAAGTGTTGGGAACATACAAATATAAGAATATGAAAGGATATACACCAACTTTAGCAGCATAGCAGCTGATGAAGAAACCATGCAGAAGTTTCGAAAATTTCTGTACCTCGGTGTCTGTAAATATATACTGTTGGGAATCAAAGCATCAAGCGTGCACAGCGTAGTGTCAATTTGGTGTATATCAATCCTTTTATTTTCTTATAAATAAATAAATATATATATATTTATATATATACATACGTACGTACATACATACATACATACATACATACATACATACATACATACATACATACATACATACATACATACAT
>WURT03056910.1:0-14011 GCA_009936505.3 Holothuria glaberrima | reverse complement strand
CATGATATTTTAGGACATAAATATTGCATATTCAAGGTAAACCAAGCAGTTGTAAATTTTACAATTGATTAATAAAAAAACCGTCACAGGATTCTCAAGAACCAGTCAGGAAATAGGGTAGTCTACTATACAAGTCTTTATTGGGGTGACTGCATTCTCCCGTAAATAACATTTGCACAAATGGTAAGTAAATTTGATGGTGCAATTGGTGGTATATGTGGGAAAGATGGATGCCGATATAGTACTTGCATTGATCAACCGAATAACACTACTCAAGCTGAATAAGGATTTGGAAAAGGCTCAAGTAGATGTGTGAGAACCCCGCCGAAAATAGCATTAAAATTGCATTTTAAAGACAGTGTTTTTTTTTTTCGATGATGTAAAAGGGGTAGACATAGGAACTATTAAGCTTCTGCAGCATGAAGAACTCGGGGAAAAGCATGATGTTAACTTTTTATTTTGATTCTAGGCTGTAAATTAGTTACGTAGTGGCTCTTATCTGTAAGTCAAGACTTGGTTGAGTGCGGTCCATAGCCAAGTAAAAGTGCTTGTCGACCTAGCTTTATGCTTATTGTGACGTTACCAAGCACTGAGCGTTATAGCTATGGTGTGTGTATAGCACTGTTGAAAGGTGTAGGGAGTTGTTCTTAACTGTGAGTGGTGCCAATGCCGTTTCAGATCGCCCTCAGGAGTGGAATGCTCTTAGGGGAGGGGATCCTCGGGTATGTATCTTCCTCCTATTTTAAAAATTATATTGAATTTGGAGGGTACGTCCTATCTTAGATGCAATTTGGTGCATTCGACATATATTGGGCAAATTTTAAAGAAAATTACAGCAATGTTAAAAATTTTCACAGAGAAAACAAATAAGAGATTATTGTAGTTGAATTAAGGAGCACGAACACTGACTTCCGTTCAACTAGTTTGATCAGGGGCTGTATAGGCTCCCAGCATGCACCCTGCTCTCCCTACGTCCAGCTATTCTGTCGGTCCAAAGCCTGAACGTCACTTCGGGTGCGAAGTTGCAGTCACGTGACGTGTTGGAGTGAAACCGTTGTTACCACGCATGGTTACCAGTGCAAACAGTGTACACAAAAATTTCGTGTAACTGTACCGTCCGTGAAAATAACGCAGTCTTTTTAACTTGCACGTGAATTAATGCCTGATTTTTATAATTGAAAAGTCCCGCATTAATAAAGATGGACTTAGGAGAGATGCTCGTGAGCGATATAACACAAAGCTTGTTGCTGCGGGAATCCACTGTTTTCCCTACGAGATGCGGAAAGAACTGTGGACTTACGATCCCAATGCCCAGACGTACAGTATCTCGACATACATTCCTACCTGGTTGATTCTCCTGGTAATATACAGTTTTTATTTGTTTTAACACATTTCAGGCAAGTTACCATGTTTAATACCCCAATTACCTGTTAGTGAAGATACCACATACCATTGCCATGTAGCACCGTACTTTATGCCTCGGCTTTGGAATATAATACGGTACAAAACCTTGATTGATTAGGCTAAACGTCCCAATCTATAACAGTCACTTATAATTTATATATGCCTGCAGGCTTAGTACTAGTACTGGCTACGTAGTCTGGTTGATAGGAAAATAGGCATTTGCCATAGATTTAGCTCTGATCAAGGCTGAGATGTACTTGTAAAATAAAAGTAAATATTATACACAAACAGCTGCATGGACAGGCTAGTTTGACTGCTCACTTTTCCAGGACATGTTCCTGTTGAAATATGGTCTTTCCTTGGCCATAGCATAGCTAGCCTAGTAAATACGACTCCTCGATATCCCAGGTAAAATTAGTACATTTCACTCCAGTGATGAGGGGGCAAGAAAATGAAATGAATGCATGAAACTTGCGCAAACTATTTGGAAATTTGTATTATTCAAACAGCATTCTCTTTTCTTTCTCCAGGTGTCTTTACAAAAGAGTCCATGAAAAATTATAGGTCTTTGGAAGCACACAATTACTTCATCTCAGGATGGGTAAACACAATAAACCATTTCAAAACACCAAGTGGCCTATTTCTTTTGAAAGCAGATGTGAAACCATCACAGAGACTGAATGCCTCATCACCCATGGGTTGCTGTTCAGAAGAATGGCAATGTAACTGCTGCTCACTGTGACTGCATGGCTGGGTAATTATTGCACACTGATTGAGGTACGGTGATCAAAATGAGCAAGTTAGTCAAGCATACTGACTGATTTAATGGTATTGTTATGAGGTACAATATGTGGCACATGGCAATATAGGGCAATCCCCCTACTCCTTCATTTGTAAGTGGCAATTGACATATACCCCCACCCCCACCCCAGTGTTCCACCAGCCTTCATCTCATTGAAGGTATCCATCTGGAATCTACAAATTAAATGGCTAATAATTAAAAAAGATTAATGAAAGTAGGACATTGGTTAAAATATTGACTCAAATTTACCATGTACTTTTATGCATTTAGGTAGTGTGGCCGAAGTTATCGTAAAGAAGTTTTTATAATTCTCTTTGCAGCCTTGGGGAGTCTTGTTCTCATGTAGTAGCCCTTCTTTGTAAGATTGAAGCAGCTGTGAGGATGGGTTTTCAAAATGTGTTTCTACTGATCAGCTTTGTCAATGGAATCAGTGTTTCACAAACAAAGTAGAACCTACCCCGGTTAGCAAAATTGTACTTTACAAAGAGCAGTCTATGAAGAAGTTGAGAGAAGCCCAACATGCCAAGGTGGATAATTGTAAAAGAGCAAGTTAAGCTCAGAAATATGACTTTTTGTGTACACTTGCCATTAAGTCACCAAAATGTGTTGGCTTGAGTAACTTCAAAGAGTTTAAAAGCATCACAACTGCCAAAGATTCCTTCTAATTTAAGATTACTCTTTCAAACTAATATAACAGATTTTACTAAACTAAGAGCAAATGGATTGCAGCCTGTATATGATGTTATCGAAGAGCAGCGGGAATTTCTCATAAGGTCAACCCTGGAACAATCTGATACTCCTGCATGACATGAGATGAGAATTGGGAAAGTGACTGCATCTCGAGTTCACCAAGTGTTTCACACTAATTTTGAAAACCCTGCACCATCTGTCATAGAAAGTATATGTATGCCACCTTGTAACATTTCACACTTGCCTGCCATTCGGTCGGGTAAAGCTAAGAAAAAAAGAGGGAACGCATGACTATATTATGCATCACAGTAGGACCCATGAGGTACAAGTAATAAAGACAGGCTTCTGGTTAAACAAAGAATACCCATTCATAGGGGCATCTCCAGATGGGATAATACATTGTAAGAGTTGTGGGTTTGGTGTACTTGAAGTCAAGTGTCCATACAAATACAAAGATTGTGAAAGCCAGGACACCTATTGAATGATACAGCTGGTTGCCTGGATGAGTCTGGTCAGTTGAAGAAAAATCATCCCTACTACTTACAAGTTCAAACACAGATGATGGTTTGTGAAGCTACCTATGCAGATTTCGTGTTATGGACCCCAAATATTTTTATTGTGAATCGTGTACTTTTTGATCAAGTTTTTGTAAACAACCTCAGATCGGTTGTACCTAACTTCTGGATTCAGTACTCTCTACCAGAACTTTTAACAAGGTCATATGAGCAAGAGTCAACATGATATTTGTAACAGGTGCCTAAAATGTAAATAGGCCTACCAATATAGTCTCACTTGTTAAACATTTCTCAAGCAAATATTGATGGCTTCATTACTAACTGCAACTTTGTTTATTCCTTTCAGCAATCACAAATTAGACAACCCTTAGTACCATAAGAAAAAATAAATAAATAACATATGGAACAAATATTAATTTTTTCAGTTTTGATATTATTATTCTGAAATGGTGAGAATTATTACCCTACCTTATGTGTAATTTGAAATCACCTAAAATATCAAAAAACATAACTAAAATTCCACCATTAGGCTTTTTGAAATTTTGACCCTTATGTAACACTTTGTGACCCAAGTTGGTGTAATAAGCCCTATACGTATTTGCAAGTAGTGTTGAAACAAATCTTTACTTTACATGCTGTCAATCAGGCTGGGGACAATAAAAGAAGTGCAAATGCATAATTGTGTGTTACCTAAGAAGCTTTTCCAAGTAGAATGCGGTATTTCCTAATTTCAAAGAATGAAATTAATATTCTTTTGCACACAATACGTTCTCCAAGGTTAACAAGAAATGCACATACTTTAAGTGTTTTGTCCTTGCAGTTGCTAAATCATGTGATTCATTTATTATTGATTTGGTTAATGTAATTAGCAAATGCCCTTGCAGAATTGTGTATATATTTTTTTTAAAACACCAATAACTCTTTCTATGTGAATACGAACAGAAGCAAGTTTTCTTGACTCTTCCACTTCCCGAGCAGACAGCTGTTTCTTTCCTTTTGTAAATGCTGGGATAATAAAGTGTACACCAAGCTGCACTGCAAAATCTTCTTGGACCGTTAAACCTCTGTCGGCTAGAATTTGATCTCCGGGGTTACGGAAACTTGGATGAATAAACTCAGACTTCCTGATGAGTTCATTGTCACTTACCCTCCCATCCCATGCACAAGAAATAAATGAAATAGCACCAAGCGGTGAACAACCTACGAAAACCTTTACAGTATTGTGCTTTTTATAGTTGCTATATGTCAGTGCTCTTGCCTTTAATTTTTTGGTTGATCAATAAACATCTCAAAGCAATCAATAATATATGTTAATCTGGGATGCAATGACTTAAATATTGGTGGAAGGGCAGGGGCGACCCTAAAGATCGATGAGTGGGGTGCTGGACATTCTTCCCGACAAAACGGGCTACATTCACAAAAAAAATGCCTCAACGCCTGTGGCAAGAAAGTTTTAACTCATAAGCAGTGGCGTAGCCAGGATTTCTCTCACAGGGGAGGAGGAACGCAGTATATTCTTTGATCGCCTGCCTGAGGAGGGGTCCAAGGGGGAGGGCTTTTCCCCTGCCCTTTGAGAAATATTTTGAAAAATTAGGTGTCCCTTACATGCCATCTAGTGCTACATATGTAGGGTTACCATATTTCTCTAAGCTGAAAGTGGGACATAACTTTTGAAGACTGATCAGGAGGAGGAAGGTTTGAGTGGCGGCAGGACTATCTAAGCAGAGCGCCACCATCAGTTGGCGCGGAGCGTACAAGAAATTTTTTGGAATTTCCAAACCCCCAGACGGCCGGAAATGGCACTTCCCGAGTATTTTAAGCTGTATGTACGAAACATTAAAATAGGGATCTCACGTCTGAAATTTCTCAATTAATCAAAAAAAAAAATCTATGAAAAATTAAACTGAAATTGACAGCCCTACAACTGGATTTCCCCTATCTCGAATTATGACCAAGAAATAGTTTCTTTACGGTCGATCCCTCGACCATAATGGTATTTTATTTGGGCTCTTATCAGGAATAAGTGGCGGTCGGAAAAGCTACTTTAGGAGATTATGGCGGTCGGCAATTCTGTGTCCTGGTGGGACAAGACCGGCGCCGACCGGCAGATTTAGATTTTGGTATCTGCTGAGAAGCCAAATGGTGCAATATTTTAAGCTGATTTCACTAGCTTTGTTTGCCTAATACGTGTAGGTCGGAAGTTCGGGTTATAGCCTTATCTTCCGGGCTAAAAACAGTGATCAAACATGAGGATTTGTACTGTGCACACCAAAATATGATAAAGAATATAACAGCTATATTCGTTTTTTAGAAAATCGGAACGATTTATCTTACCGGCGGGAACGCTCGGTTTTCCTTTCAAAAACGGGACAATCCCGATTAATCGGGACGGATGGTAACCCTATACTTATGCTACCCTTGAAATAAAATTGCTTTCAATAATTTACGCATTTTAAGTACTAAAAAAATTGGCATCTGGTTGCATAATAACCACGATCGACTAACGGCCATTCGATTTCTTTATGACGCAGCAGATTTGAGGGTTGGGAACTCGGATTATAGCTGCCACTCGGGACTTTGCAATAATCTAAGGCACGCTCTGTCCTTCTTGAATTAATAATTGGAAAAATAGTGGACATGAAGGATGCGCGTGAAGCGCGCCGAAAAATAGACTTTTAAAGACCTTTTTGTAATGTTTCTAGGGACTGCATCTACAGAAGGAGTCGGAAAAGCGAACTTCTTTCACAATCATCGGAATACAAAATGTACGCACCCTTAAGTTTATAGGAAACTCGAACGCCTCCGACTTAATGAGTTTAGTCTGTCTGTCCCGATTGCAATCAGACAATCTTCTTACACTTCATCGGAAATACCAGTGTTTGATGTTCGGAGTGAAGTCGGGGTCGTCGCGGTTTAGTAAGGCCCTGGCAGTGTTCAGCTGTCATTGACCCAAAGGCAACTCATCTTTTAATAACGAATTAGACGACAGCTCTGTGTGCTCGACCATGTGTGACTTACAAACAGTAGATAGACTTTTGAATATATCCACCTCACCAATGTGCGCGTACGGTTTACCTGTAATCCGACTGCCACCCGACACACCTGACTTCTGATACCGCCAACTCATCCCCGACGAGCAGTCAGGGTGAGTTGCATCACATTTCAGTAAGGCTTTTATTGCACAGTTTTGGACATACACTAAGTAAACGATAGTTATCAACAAAGTCCTCGACAATTCTGTAACCCCCTAAATAAAATATTTTTTCTAACAAAGTCAGGAAACTGCAAAAGATGGAGGCAATTCTTTTCCCGACAGCTAGCAAAATCTCCCGACGGACGACACTTTGAAAATTTCTGGGGGTGTAGCACCCCCTACACCCCCGGTAGTTAAGCCCCTGTGGAAGGGTCATGGGAACAGTTTCTGGATCTGGGAAGCAAATAAGAAAAGAGTCTTTTGATACTTGTTTTTGAAAAGAATGTGTGGTATGCAATGAAATCAAATGTCACACCTGCTCTTAACTTCATTAGTGTTAAAACAAAATGATCCCTTAGCTCTTCTATTTTTGATGTTTTTATTTTTTGGTCAGAAATTTTAGAAGAAAGAAAATTGAAAGTTGTAATGAAAACGAACCAATTCAGTCCTGTATTCTGTCTACACCTAGCATCATTGTTTTCAACTGACTTGCTTGACAACGAACAGTGCTGTTTCTCCGCTTCTTTTAACTTCAGGAGGGCATCATCTCTTTCTTTTCGAAGTGCATCCATCTTCTTGTAAATCATTGAACGCTCTGTTAAAGAAGTTGGAGTGTGAAAATTTATTGCTGACGCACTCTCACAATGTTTTGAGAATGAAGCACTGTCATTTGCATGTGCCGATGAAGGAGGGCATGGCTAGAGGTAAAGTCCATGAGGAAGTAGTAGTAGTTACTGGAGCCAGAGGTTGGGTTGAAGAGTCTTCAACTGAAGACATCAACTACACTGTCTTTGAATAACGTGTGTACCATGATATCTTTAAAAGAGAACTGTTCTGCTTGTGTTTAAAGATGGATGGTACATAGTCTGGATGGGTTGGATCATTGTGGTTTGGTTTTCCTGGCAAATACAGGAATGACATGCAGTCAGAGCAAGGGAGCTTAGATTTCAGCATCAATGTCCTATTTCCCTTTATCAAGCCTATATTACACAATTAATGGTGGTTGAAGAGTGTGAATGGGTAAAACTTAAAAGCAATTGTATCCCTATTTAGTCCTCTCAAATTTGAGCTTATCATACCACCCTTCTGTTTTGGTGCAAAAATAAAGTACACTATTAAAGATGAAACAGTCACCGAGTCAGGTGGCCTATTTTTTATTGACATCAATAAGGCCATTGGATGGATATTAACAAGATACCATGACAGTTTCTTCAATCCCATGAACTGACAGCTGATTAATTGTCCTCATACCTAGCTTCACCTCAAGGCACTAACCCTGTATGAGATCTATTTAAGAGCGCAGGCTCAGTCTGTTCTGCTGTTGATGATAACGGTCTGACTCTCAGATGGATTCATACAGAAACTTTCAATTGTGTTGCATAGCTACAATATATAGGCCAGGCTATAAACCTTGCCTGTGAAGTTATTAAGCTCTAGGTTACCCTAAAACTGGCGCCGGGTCTCCTGTGAGCCTCATGTACGTGCTCTTGTGCAACACTCTTAAATGTCTCTCACAGCGGGAAAAGAAAGTGCAATACCAGTGACAAAGTGATCTCCACATATCCTAGCACTCTGTTAAGGGCTCCAGGCTGAACCATCTATGTGTAGTTTTTTCATGGCAATGATCCATTTCCTCCTGCGCTCCGGGTCATTGGGAAAGCGATGGAAAGAAGTTTTTCCCCGATCATAAGCGAGTGATTTGTGCACCTAACAGCTTCGCACTGTCCCGGCATTATGAACCGAAATATTCTCCGATTTCTAGTCAACTTTGGTTTCAAGAAACTTTGTCAGTTCACCTGTACTTATCTTATTAGTATTACGTAGTTGCACCGCACCCGTACTCACAGTGTCAGAGCTGTGATTGTTTTCACTCCAGCTAAAGTTTTCATGACTAAGGTCACGCAAATACCCGGATGTTGGACCGACAGAACAGCCCTGCTGGAACCAATTGAACGGACTGTGCAAATCCCAGGTAACATTCCAATATGGTCCCCTTTGGGCCCCATATCGATAAACATATGGAGTCCATATGATTTTGCACCCACGGTCATAAGGGGCCTGTATGGGCCAGCCCAGATAACCCTTATCACCCATATGGGATAGTTCTGGGGCCCATGTGGGTAATTGCTCCATATGAGTACCAGAACTATCCCATATGGGTCATATGGGCTGGCACATATGGGCCCCTTATGAATCTTGGGTGCAAAATCATATGGGCCCGATGTGGGTTTACCTATATGGGGCCCATGTAGGTTTGCTACCTGGGATAATGAGTACCGTGGCTTGAACTTATAATAATTGAAAACCCCTTTTAACTTTAGAAAAGTATCTTCATTTGGGTGTCTTATAACCTAGCTGTACAGCCGGGGCTAAACAGATCCAAATGTCGCAGGCATTGCCATTGGCGACAAACACGCTTAAATTGCTTACATTAACGTGACACCTTGTTCCAACTGAAATGCTTTTCGTAGTTTCGATCCACCGAGTGAGCTTGTTTAACCACGTTACTAAACTTTTGCATGGTCGGTCGCGCGCCAGTGATCGACGACAAGTGACACAATTCAGTACAATACAAATTACGGGGCTCGAAGCCACAGACCAGACAGAAATAAGTGTAGCCTATGGTACAGTATTTCCTTCTTGGCTTGTGGCAAATTTATGTAAACACAGGTGTAACGTGTGCCCCTCCGTTACTACTGTTCAACGACGTAAGGCACTACTGAATGTACAAGGAAGTAGGCTAGAAAGTTGTGTGTATCGTGTAATCACAATGAAGGTCGCAGCCTACGGACTACCTGTATCAGTGGTAACAGTAACTGTTAAGACCAAATGTTACACCTAGCCTAGTATAAACTCTAGGTCTAAACACCATGCCAACTTTGAAGAAACACCAAACGGAAGTTTTCTCACTTTTATGGTTGGTCCTCTGCTCTTATCATAGGTTATGTGTGGCGCAAGTGGAGTCAGGTAAAGTCTTAGTTGTTTTAGGCTAGGCCTATATTAGTCCAGTCGTTTTACCCCCTTGCCAGCTCACCCCAACGTTTCACCCCCGAGTACCTACCAATTCGCCCACTCGATTTAACTAACACTAACACACTTGAACCAATTGTTTGGAAACTGAGCCGTTAAACCTAATCTAACTAACACTAACACAACTGCCTATTCAAATTTAGTACAATTTCTTTACTAAAACTTTTGAAATTCCTCTAGATCGATCCAAGCACTCTATTAGCCCTTACAGCAGTAAGTTACACACTGCCTAGATGGCTCTAAATCAAAAGTTTTAGTGAAGAGAATATGAATGCAAACTAAAATTAAATGATATTTCAAAAAAGAAGAAAAGGATACCGGTAATACAAGAGAAGAGGGAAAATGTGACTCTGAAAATGAGAGTTGCTGCACAAAAATAAAAAAAAATGCCAATTAGTTAGGGGTGAACTGTTCAGCACTTGGGGCGAACTGGTACTGGTAGCTCTTTGGGGGCGAGTTGGTAGGTCTGGTGGCGAACTGGCTATCGCTTGGGGGAGAACTGGTTTTGTGGGGGCGAACTGGCAAGAGGGCGAAACGACCGTAAACCCCTATAGGCCTATTGAATGACAGAAGTACTTTCAGCCATTTGAACGAGATGTTACATATGGTTAACTACTCTAAGACTTGTAAGTTAATTGTAACTTAAGTTAAGGCCTAGTTGTAGACAGGAGTCCTCAGCATTTATGTAGCCTTCATACACTTTCGCCTACATAAAAAGACAGGGGCTTTACATTAGCCAAAAAAGGCTGCGTGCTCCCATCAGCCTTATTTGCCGGTGGGAATCTGTGAGTTACATAAGGCAAGACACTTCTCATTCAAGGTAGGCCAAGGTACGTACACAGTCAGTCCTACAGTTAAATAGTAAATAGGCCTATCCTAGTATAAAGGCCTATATAAAAAGGAGAAGGTAACTTGGGCTATTGGCACCAACTTGGCCTAACTGAATCACGATTTTTATGCCTAATTATTGTCAATTTTAACTCTTTTCAATGCACACGAATGTTCCAATCACGTTTTCTGATCGGTTAAGTAGTATGATGATTCATTTGGACCAAAAATGGGCACTAATTTAGAATCAGTGATTGGAAGTGACGAAGTATAGTACAACTTAAAACTTACTACTCCAAATTAAGATGTAAGTGACTAGTTAAGTTCCAGAAGAGCCAACATAAAGCGTTACAAGACTTGTTACTGGTACCGAGCAAGTGGTACAGTGGTTACTGTGTGATCCGCGACTTCCATTCATGTGTTCGAATCCCAGCTCGGACATTAAAACTGTCGTCTAGTTTCTGGGTTGTAGTTTCTCTTCTGCTATCCCTTAATCATAGACGTTAAACTGTGAGTTTGTCTCACGGAACTGGCATTGCCAGTTTGGCGTAATACTCCACGATTGGCTGCCGAGTTCCTACAAGGGTAGATCAGTCAAAACAAACACACAAACAAAATAAAAGTGGTCAGTGGGATTTGTTTGAACGCGGTACACTGCACGAATACAAATACGATGCACTGTAGATGTTGCAAATCCATGCCCCAACCGATTGCGCTGCGAGCTGAGCTGCCGACGAACGATTTTAAATATTTTAAGTTCAGACTTATTGCATATACCATTCTGTATACACCTGTCTATACGTATATTATATATCTACGTTAACCCTAGGGTATAACCCTAACCTTATCTCTATGCGTACCCTGTATATAACCCTATCCCTATCCGTATATGCATACCATGTATATAACCCTATCCCTATTGGTATGCTTAAACGTACATAACCCTATCACTATCCTAGTATGCGTTACACGATACGTCATTTCCGGTGACTGATTCCAAATTAGAGCCTAAAAATGTTTTCAAAAAGGGAACAATTTCTCGGTGATTATTTTGTCACATCCACCAAACTGAGATCACTCGTGATTGATGATGACATCACATTGTACGAAAAGGAGAATTTCCCCTTCGGAATCCTGGTACTCCCATTGGATAGTTCAGCCTCTCGTAATGACGTAGAGATGCTTGGCTTACCAGTCAAACCATTACCGAAATGCCCCATACCAAAACGTCTCTGCTATTGGTTAGAAGCGCCTATATCAAATGTCCCTTGCTTGAATTATTCGTAGGTTTATGATAGTTTTGCAGATAGGCCTATAGATAGCAAATTATTGTAATGTTTTTATTTAGGCCTAGTATTCTGCTTTTCTGTTACTTCAAAAAAATTAAGCACGATTAATCACTTCTAACAATATTGGCTATAGTATACCAATTAATCTGTGTGGTACCTAAGTAGTGCAATTAAAAACTAGTCTGGACAGTCACTGGTCAGCTGGTTAGCTGCGCTAAGTACATGATATAACTGTGCTGAAAGAAACTGGTAAACAACCAATAACAATAAACTTATACCAAAACAACCAAAAATACTGCATGATTTCTTTACATCTGCTACATATAAATTACCACTGAACTTTTCACATAAATCCAGTCCTAATGCCCCTCATGTTGCGTACGTTGCAATTTGAATTTGTTGCTTTTAAATGTTCATGTATCATGTGGGTTTACTTTTTCGTATCACATATATACCACAGGAACGTTTTGGTAAAAAGCGGGGCTGTTTTGGTAAAGAAACGTTTTGACGTTTTGGCAGTCCTTGTATTATGCTGTAAGCCTAGGCTAAAAGAGAAAAGTCAGTGCACTTAACAGGCTTTATGCACCTTCTAACGCTTAACTGAACCACGATATTTTTGCCTCATCCTTAACTTTACCACTTTTTAATGTATACGGAATTTCACAAATGTTCCAATATTGTTTTCAAATCAGTGGGGTACTATGATGATTTAGGCCTATTTGCGGAGATGCTAAAAAATGTTTATGTCTCAGGAAGCTTCTCCACAATTCTTTCTGTATTTTCATAAAAAATAAAGTATCTCTCCAATTGCCATAATCTTCCTCCAATTGCCCATATTTCCTGGGAAGGAGCTCCCCAGCTTTCTAACTTTTCCACCCATCATCTATCATTTATTTGGACCATAATTATCTTCAAGCAAGGAGCATACTTCGTGGTAAAAAAATCACTTTTGCAAATGTGAGATCAGTTGTCTCTCGATGATGACAAGTCGCATTATGTACAGTAGCTGGATTTCCTATTGGAATCCGATCCTCCCATTGGATGGATTGGCCTCAGGTAGTGACGTAGTTTCATTGGAATATTTTCAAAATGCTCAACTGTGACAGTGCCTACGTAGCAGGCTGTGCCGCATATTCATCTTTCGGTGGACTGAATGATGAATATGTGACACAGTCTGCTAATGTCATGGTTGAACTTTTTGGATACTCTAGTGTAACTACTGTACGTCATTTAATGAGGCCAAACCATCCAATGGGAGAAGTTCATTCCAATAGCAAAATTTCCGTCTATGTAATGTAATGTCACCATCGAGAGACAACTGATCTTATGTTTGTAACATGGATTTTTTTCATAAAGAAATGTTTCGATTTGGAAGACAATTTTGGTCCAAATGAATCATCAGAATACAACTCAACTGATCGGAAAACATGAATGGAACATATGTGTACATTGAAAAGAGGTAAAAGTAAGGGTAAGGCATAAAAATCATGATTCAGTTAGGCAAAATTGATCCCAAAATATAAACTGTATATAACATACGCCTGACTACCTGTATAGAGAGCTAGTTATGTAGCTTAATAGTAATAGACATGGAACCTTGAGCAGGGAAAATAAGCCGGTGAGCCACAACTGGAAAAAAGCTGTGGTCGGCCCGACTTAAACCAATTAGTTACAAACTGAGCCGTAAAACCTCATCTTACTAACTTACTTACTGCATGAAGAGTGACCTACCTTGTTTGCATGTATACATGTATAGTGTATTGTATATAATGCTGAGAATGCCCATGACCATGTACAGAAAAACTCTAAGACAACCTAAAGTCACTGCTTCAGCTGGCACCCCTGGGAAAAAATAACAGTAAATTGTATCACGCATTTTTCAAGTCAGAACTAGGGTCTCACGCTTTAGCTTTCAAGGGTCAATGCCATTTGGCTTTGGTTCAGTTTGCTTTTTTGAGGGCATCAGGGCCAGCACTCAGGGCATCAAGGCCATTCTCAGTCCTCAATAAGGGCACCAAGGCCATTCCAAATAACACTACTGTACATAAGCAAACTCAACAGAGATTTTGAACTCATTTATTACAACAAGAGGCTTGCAAAAACTTCCAGAAAAATAAACAGGTCACTAACCAAGCATCGTTATGACAGGTGGTCAACTGTTTAACTCTGACTGGAGGAAGTGTTAATAGTCGGGTAGATTTGTGACAAAATGTAGCTCAACCTCAAAAAAATTCCTACAAGTGAGATTTAAATAGTTTTT
>WURT03056899.1:0-14012 GCA_009936505.3 Holothuria glaberrima | reverse complement strand
ATAGGGTTCTTCCTCTCAACATGACAAATCCATATACCAAATATGAAAAGTGTCAGTCATTGCTATCTTGAGATATCATGTTTACAAGCTAGGCATCACATATACACACACACATCACCATCGCATAGATTCCTTGCCTGCCTTTGGCAAGGAATCAATAAACAGACAAATTCCAAATGACAAAGAAAGGGAGGGTGGGGGAGGAGGGGGTAGGATGAAAATGCTACTCTTGTTTTATCTTAGCTTGTTAAAATGTCAAACCCTAGGACAAATTTTCAACAATTTACAACAGAAGTATGCTCATAAACATACCCTTCAATTCCCAATTACATAAAGTCTAGGATTACAAGAACATATTATATTCCCATTTCCAAGTTATTATAACTCCCATTTTCATAGCATACTTATAGTTAGTTAGTTGCTGAGATATAAAATGTAAAAATAGATGTCATTAAATTGAAATAGTCAACTGTGCAATAATTTGTAATGTCCTCTTTGTACAACTTGCATAACCAGCTTTTACTTCCTTTTGAAAATAAAATGTTTCTATGACATTGAAAAAGTACTTTTTTCTTGCATACCATGAACTACTACTTTCGTCCATAGCATGCTGTACTAAGATGGCTCATATAGTCAAGTCACCCTACAACAGTATGAAAGTGATCGTATTTTGACACAAGGTGCAGTAACTTCTTCAAAATCAAAGAAAAACAAAGACAGTAACCTGAGTAGTACACAACAGAAGACATCACTAATTATTGTGCAATCTACAATTTTAAATTGAGTGACTAAAGCTTAAACATTTTTTTATCTCAGCTCAGGATGTCCTGTGAAGACAGAAATTGCACCATTCAGATTCATTTTTAAAGCTTTGTAACATATATATTTTTGAAATTTTAGACTTTAAGTACACTTTTAAAGAATCTATAATCTCACCCCAGACAATACAATTCTCCTTGAGTTTCCTTCTATCCCATCCTCCAATTTACACAAAAAACACCTGTCTAGTACACCTCTAAGGCAGAGCCACAGTAGCCTCCACTGTGCTTTATTGCTTAAGGTCATATTGACACATAACTGTGTGTAGGCTTAACTGCCTGTACCAGTCATCATTGACCAACCACAGCGGAGCTACTGTTTGCATGAATGCCAAAGTGCATTCACTAATTGCATTTAAAAGTATAGGGCTATTCATAGATATATTTGAGGAGATGCCTCAACCCCCTTTACTTTTTACAGGGAAGCAGTGTTTACATTAGAAAACGAAATCAAAGCAGGGATCTTTTACACTCTGATGGTTCCTGTTGGATAACTCAAAAACTGGCTAGTTTAGGCAGCTAAGAATGTGTGGGAATTTCTGGGAAATCCTTCCCTTCTTGGTGGGATAACCCAATTCAGGTGTGGGAATTCCCAAATTTCCTTCTTTGTGAGAGCACTGCAGAGTAGTATGCACTAAAGGGTTTTACACATGTGTTGTTCTATGACCTTTTAAATTTTAAAAGAACTCCTTTAAAGGACCTTTTAAAAAACTTCTCCTTTGATTTCACTGTACACAGCAAAAATCATACTCTTAAATCACATTGACTTTGTCAAGTGACATCATATGGTAATTGGACAATTGTTTTGTTGAATATTTATAAGCTTGTTTTGTATTCATACTTCCATGTATAAAGTTTAAAAGTGAATAAATCTTTATGCAAATCAATTAAGGATCAACAGGAATGTTTGCAGACATCAGTACTATGAATGCAAATAACTAGTGAACAAATAAAACATATTCTCTGCACGATAAACATATTTTATGAAAACTGTGAGAGTGATCTAAGGCTTCTTGTCCTAGAGGGGCTTATAAAGTTGGTTCATGAATTTCGTGACTATTTGTCACACCTGTTGAGTTTTACTCACATCTTGATGGCAGGGTCTAATTAAGAGATTCCTGACATCCAACACAAAATTGAAACGGCAATGACAGATTGATTAAAATCATTTACTACAAATTCGTGACCAGACACTTTTTACCATGATGAAGTATTAATCGCATCCAACCTCTGTTCAAATACAACCAATGAGTGATGCTTACACCAAACTGACTGACACACTCTCAACTCCTCTTATGATCAGCTGTTGTGTTCAAAGCTTCAGTTTTAAATGCATGTTGTATTTTTTAGTGACTGGTTTATCAAGGGCTTGGACAAGAAGCGCAAACTGTGAGCTCTTGAGCCCTAAAAACCAATTTTTTTCACATTTTCAGTAACTAAAGAGAGTGACAAATGGCTAATGAGTCTAATTAGAAGCACTGTTTTTGCAAAAATGTCCTTCAAACTCATCACAGCATATTCAATATCAACTCAACGAGCACTTCAATACAGTAGCAAATTGCATACCAAGTTCCTAAACTCTGTTTTATCTCTAACAACTTCTATTCAGTTCCCATACATGTCAAGAGATAGGCAAGTCAATGAGCAATTAATAATTTCCATGTCACACAACAATTTGTAAGGTACTGTAGTTGTTGAGTAAGTCATACATTCAGAAAAAACACAATCGCAGCAATAATGCAGGAAATCTGTAGTTCCCTTTGCAAAACCTTACCTTCCTTTCTCTTGTAAAATCATCAGTACCTTTTGGTCAGATATCACACAGTCAGTAATATTATCACTAAATAAAGTTTTGTATATTCCTTCTGATGTGCATGCAAGAGAAAGTTTTCTTTGAAGTAGAAAGCAAAACTGAAGATACTTTTTCCATGACAAGCCAAAAGCTTGCTAAACACACCAAATTTCTTTACACACATAGCAGTAACACATACCTGTTGTTCCACTTGTAAAACAAACACAATAAATGTCATCTTTGCTGGGTATCTGTGAAGATAAGTAAAATATTGTCACTATTACCAATATGAACATAAAAGCAGAAGACTTGATTTGATGATGATTCGTTTGAGCTTTCCAAACATACTGTATTCTAGGATATTTTCAGTAATGAGCTTAAATACACATTTTGCACTTATGGGTAATGCACAAGTTCTTAACTTTCAAAAGTTTATTTTACACATGTTGAAATAATGTAAGAAACTCAGTGGTCCGACCAGCCACCATCACAACCTTTTCTGTTTTAGATTGTGCAATCATTTGTTGAAGTATATCTTGTGAAGGTACCAGTTCAACACTTGTTTCTTTGTTCAACTCTTGTTGCATATTTAAAAATTCTACACATTTTTGTTACAGCAGAACCTTTGCCATCCCTCATTCCTCACCCCTCCCCCCCCCATGGGTGGGAAAAGTTGGGAAGCTGGGAGGCTCCTTCCTGGGAAATATGGACACATGGAGGGAAATTATGGCACTTGGAAGGAAACATCACTTTTTGTACATGAAACTATGGAAAGAATGTAAAACATTTTACACCCTTCCTGGGAAGTAAACATTTTTTTCAGCCCTGCCCTTCATATCCCATCCATCTGCCTCTCCTCCAAAGGAAAACATCCAGCTAATAGCATATTTGAACACTCACCATTAATTCTTTTTCATGTTCTTTACCAAATTGAAGCATCTCCTGGAATGTCACCAATTCTACTTCTTTCTCTTTAGCTTCATTCACCTGTTCCTCTGATAGGGGTTCCATCACCACCAGCAGTTTCAAAGTGGGGACCGCATTATCCTCTTTAAGTGTAAGTAGACTTTGTGCTTTCTTTATTGTGTCACAAACAACGACACCTAATTCAGCTGGGATAAGAACCAGAAGCGTAAAAAGTCAACTGAAGGAGCATAGTTACCTTAAGTCTTCCTTCACGTGCTATAAGTATCTTTTAAAATTGACAACAGCCCCAAAGAGATACTCTACATATATTCCACTGTTTCCACAGGAAGCCAAGCATGAGGGTCCTTCGAAAAGAATATTTCAAAATTTAAAAACATCAAAAAATTGTGGGTTGTTAAGAGGAAGGGGACTACTCCTCCCCCTCCCCTTTACCTTCATAGCAGGTGTCGAATATGGCATGTACTCCTCTTTTGACGTACATACTCCCTAGCTGTGAAAAATGACAGAGATCATCCAATTTCACTATATTCATGGATCCAATCTGATGTTGCCTCTTGACTGTTGATTGGTTTCAACATATGAATAATCATCATGCACGATGAAGCTTGCAAGCTTCAGCTGCAACATTCACTTTTACACAGCAAGTCAATGGGATTTCACTGTGCTAGCTTTAAGCGGGAGAAATCACACACTTAAACCCCACTGATGTTGGTCGTCTCAAACAGCATGGTAATCAGACTTGCTTTAGTCGATTTTTCGTTGAATATGTATAATTTGTGTCTGTTGTGATCGTATATATGAATAGTTAGCAGCATACAGGCGTTACACAGTTTCATGAAGAATTCTTGCAAAAGTTCACGGGCTTTTGTATTACCAGTGCAGCCATTATAGATACAAGAGTAATACATGTCTGCCAACTGGGCAACCCTTCCCCGAGCTTTGTCTGTTAAAGCATACTGCAAAAATATTTTTTTAGTTCTTACTTTACGAACACAAAGAACTGATTGGTTATAAAGTAATATAACCTGTGTCATAATTACCTTTGTTTATAATGAACTGGGATGAGCCGACTCCTAGGGAATCGTACAGGGAAACACCAATCATTGAAAATGAGCTGCAGGCCAGGTCAGTGAGAGCCCACTGTCAGAAAAAAATGGGACAAGATGTTTATTAAAGAAGGTCACTCAGGAGAGTTGTCATAACATAAAGGGACATTTGCAACTCACTTTTTATGAACAGTTTGTTTTTGAAGAGAAAAAGTGCAAAAAAGTACAGTAATCTTACAAGGAATTCATGTTGAAAGGCATAACAGTATTAGTGTTATACAAATAACACAACCTAGCCTACTCTAATACTTGTACTTGGAATATTTGATCAAACTGCAACTGAATTAGTGTACTGTTGGAATTTTACTTCCTTAAAATTGAAAATGTTTTGAGTTACAGGTGCAATCATGTAGTCGAAGGGCCTTAAGTAGCTTCTAGCCAAAAAAAATATGTTGAGCTTCTGTTTCAGTTTAAATTTCATGACTGTTATTAATGTAACATAGCCTCTCCTTACAATTGCCCTAGTGGCAGTTGCTGTTACTCCTGCAGATGGCTGACTCGCATATGTGGACAAGCTTAAATGCTTGCAGTCAGTGTGTAGTGGTGCGTAAGTGTAATTGTCCACTAGTGATGTTATCAATAGTATTTCCAGAAAAGCAAGACAAAACAGCCCTGCAATGCTGAAAATTCATGTTCACCAAAAATCAGCTTAATTTGCATTTTGCGAAAACTTAGTGCAATAGATGTCATTTAATATTCATTTACAGACCTATAACACATTCTGAATGGGCCACTTCCATCATGATACTTATATTTAAGAAGTGAACAGGTGGAATATGTTAATAAATTAATACCTCAGTTCTATTTTGAGAATAGATGCCAACATATGTCTCCTGGCCAGGCTTGAACCCTTTCTCGATCAGGGCAGATCCGAAATGAAAGGCCCTTTCCTTAGCCTGAGGAAGAGAAGATTACAATTATTATTCTGGAACAAATGTTACAAATTGTTCAGAATGGTTCACCTTGCTTGGGGGTTATACACAAGTAATGTACTGAGGGGTAAGCATGTTTCCATGGGAATAAACACAACTCGATCCAAGCTTGACACGTTTAATAAGGAGGAAAAATAAACTGTAGGTTGGGTGTAAGATGCTGACTTCAAATTTAACAAACAGTGACCTAAACTTCAAGAAATACAGGAGTAGTACCAATTTGCTAGGAATCACCAATTATGGCATTAATTTCACAAGAACACAAAATTTAGGTCTTATTTTGGACTGCTACTCCCATCTTTCAAACTGTACTTTGAGAATTATGAGAATGTGTCCCTCATGAAACAAATCACTCACTTAAGCCTTTTGTTCTCAATATTGGGGGGGGGGGGGGCATGACTCCATTTTCAAATAATTTATGGTGGTAAAAATCAAAGTTTATGGGTGCGGGCGATTTCTCAGATACTGGGGGAGGGACATGTTCCCCTTATCCCCCCTCCCCCCAGATTGGTGCCCATGGAAAAATGAAAAGAATGGACAACCACTTACTATTGATCAACACAACTTGAAACCTCTAATACTATTACCCCATTCAACAGGCATCAAAAGTTACAGACCTCATACCATCATTTAC
This sequence comes from Holothuria glaberrima, assembly GCA_009936505.3. Lineage (NCBI taxonomy): Eukaryota > Metazoa > Echinodermata > Holothuroidea > Aspidochirotida > Holothuriidae > Holothuria > Holothuria glaberrima. The sequence continues at coordinate 7,803 of WURT03056899.1, read as the reverse complement.
AGTATGGCAAGACAAAAAAGATACAATCACATGATACTTTTCAATATAGGTTGACCTGAAAAGGGCAGCAACACAACTGTTGCACTTTTTTTGTTCAACAAGATGAGAAACACACTGAAATTCTTTTGACTTTAGTATAAACAAAGGCATGGTACCTGTTTCAAAAGAGAAGTTCCATATTAATAACCTTAACACTCAAAAGAGGCTGAAACCATCTGAATATATACTTCATCCCATTAAATCAAGGTACTTTATGATCTATAGTAATACTCTGCTAGCTGTCAAATCCAGTCCGACAGATTCAGAATAGCTACACTGCTATTATGTCCCAATAGTCATATGACCAAACCTGAAACAATGTTGATTTATAGCAATTGAGATGCTGGAAATTCAAGTTCCTATTAAAACATCAAAGTGTGATTTTTTTTCTTTCAAGGAGCATCTATGTTCTTACATCTCAAATGATCTTCTAACTTGATAAAGATTTCAACTTACTGTACTTTAAGTCAAAATGTTGACTTGGAATCTGTTCAATTAAGTTGTTTTTCATGAACAATCTGCAGGTTTCTCTCCTACATTTATGGTAGCTTAGGTTTGCAAAATACTCTACCTAGCCTCCATGCTGCGATTGTAATACATTTTACTGTTGTGGTGACATCTCTGAAAACTGAAAACTATTACATTTATCTGGGAACTATACCAGCAGCATGTCATATGAGGAATGAAGATGGTTGACAGCAAACAGGATGATAGCCACCCCCTGTGCCAACAGTTTGCTAGAAAGTAACTGTCAAGCCATTAGGGAAAGATGTATAAATAGCAGGCTGAAGTGAGGAGTGACACACACTTCTACACACATGAAGGGGTGAGGAGAGGAATGGGGAAGAGGGAAGGGAAGGTGGGGGTGGGGAGGTAGGTTCTTGTATATAATTCCCTCACCTGGTAGCTCACTTTAAATTTTTACAACATGACCTGTTGTTCTACAGTTTGCATGATTCTTGTAAATTATCATGGCAGGCCTTGTCCATAAAAAAAACACTATCAAAGAGGTTATTTTACTCAAATGAGGTAGACTCTCTGCAAAAGTACAAATGGAACTTTCAAAAAAGTTAAGGTGAGTCATTTGAAATAATGACTGCTTAAAACTTAATTTCACCCTCTAGTGTAGTGGACCCTGCACACTGTGCTAAAAGGACTTTTAAGGAAGTTACGGTTTGTCATTAATTATTCGTTTTTACATACTTGATGTATTTCAAACTCAAGTGTAGTGTCAGTTTGTACACAGTACAAAAAGACATTTAAGGAATCCCAGTCAGTCATTTGAGATTCATAGCCTCTTATTGTCTCGGGTACATTTCTTACTCCAATAAAGAGGCATGCAGTCAATTTAGTTGTTTGGTCATAGGACAATGGTCTCTATAAATATCATATAAACATTTCTTTGTGGAGTACATGAGCCTTGATATTTAGAAAGAAGACACTGTCCCTGATGCATGTATGCAGGTAGAATAAACTAGCAGTTTCTTTTTGAAAAGTGAAGGCAAGTTAAAATCAGATCCCATGATTAGGGTTAGCCAAGCCATTTTGTACTATATTTGTGTGGTTAAGTTATCAATATTACCAGGTGAGTTTTTCCTGTGTTAAAGGCACGTAGTTTAGAGCTCACATGAATGGCAGTTTAGGTGAGTTAGGGCACTGCAGGAGTATTTGCTTGCTGAAAATTTTAAGACAGGATGGTTTAACTACATTCCAGAATGCAAAAATGAATTTCAATATACTACACTTCAGTTTTCAATACTGCATAACTGAAGTAGCTCTTTCTTTGTGCATGCCTTGGACCAATGTGATACAACCTCACACCAAGTATGAGGAATATATTTCTGATTCCTACCTTGCCATTGTTAAGAAACTTACTCTGTTATGGACCTCACATAACCTTTCACCTGCAAGTTGCAATAACAATTCCTGTATTCAATATTCACAGAATTACATGTTTAGTACTGTTGTATAATTAATCCTGTTCTACAAGGTTTTCAAATTTTGACCTTGAGTGATCTCAGATGACCTTTGACCTGTACCCAAAACAATGCACTTTTTCTACTCAATATAATGCATGTGCATGCTAAAGGTGAACTTTATCTATGATTCCTACCTTTAGTTATTCTGCTAACAAGGTTTTAGAGTTGATGACTAGGGACCCCAGATGACCTTTTGACCTCAACCAAACTTGTTGGGCCCTTTTACACTATAAAATGACACCATAAAATGGATTCACATTTTAAATATGAAAAATGCTCATGCTTTCTGCCTTCAGACACAGTGTCTAGGCTTTTGGATTTTAACTTCTGGTAACCTCAGATGACCTCGGACCTTCATCAAAATATAGGGTTTTTCCATTCAATAAAGGGAAGACACAAAATTTTTCAAGTATGAAAACTGATAGACCTTCCCTTCTTGGGATATTGTACTAAAAAGTGACTGTAATTAAGTGCCATAAACACACAACATACAAAGACTAAATCATATGCCATCACTATGAATACTGTAGGCAGGTTTTCTATTTCATCAAAACTCCCCCTCCACAACCCCCACCCCCCAAAAAAATCCAGTATGTATACAATACTGTAAAAATCCAGCAAATTTATGTATCTGATGGTCACTGTAATGGATCTGGCACTGTACTCCTAAAGCATTTGAATACACTGAACTGTTTGGTCATACAAACCATTCAGTTCTGTAAATACCTTCAAAATGTGAACTTTACAGATGTCTGTTGATGTGACCGAAGGACACTTTTGAGTTACCCATAAAATGATAAGGTCATGGGTATGGACAATGGAATTTATGACCAGGACAAGAGGGTCATTTCAAGCTTTAAAAAAGGTCTAGAGAGACCTAGAGCCATGCCATTCTTTTGGCAATTCCTTGACTCTACTGTAATATTGCAACCTTGATTCAAAATATTTACAATTAAGCAGAGGGCACTTCAAATAAATGATCACCAAACCACAGGGTCAATATTTCACTTTGATGCCAGGTAATTTGGGTTTTTCCTATATGAAAAAGCTCACATGGGCAAGTTAGAACCAACAGATATCATACAATGAACTTAGCAGTGTTTTAAAACACTTCCTAACCTAATACATGACACCTAGAAACACCTCTTCAAGGAATGATCACTGCATATGTGGATAAGCATGTACTACACTTCAGAACATCAAATGCCTATCATTTAGGGTCTTTTCTAGTCGCAGAGTGGTCTATTCACGCTGACCCCAACTTGCACCAATTCACATTTTAGCGTGTGTAGGTTCAAATCTAGCTCAATGTACGTGGGTATTTCTCTGGGTACTCTGGCTTTCCTCCCACTTGGCACTTGGCTTGTCATCAAAACTGATTGTCCAGCCAACAAAGTTGGTTGTGTGGGGACTGAAGCACCCTTGGGCATTCTAGTTATCTAGGCAACTTTGCTTTTTTCCTATCCTTTTTCTACTGACTCCTCATACCATAGTTGTACACTAGTTTGCCCTATGGATCATCCATTTTCTTTAGGAATATAAAACATCCAATTGGTGGCATGTGGATTGGAGTGGAGGTAGGGGATGGTCAGAGGCCAATGTATGCCATTTCAAAATATAGTAAATGACATTCCCACCTATCTATCTCTTAAAATATCAATAAACACCATCAATGACAGTACTTTTTTCCAGTTTCAAGTACCACTCATCTCAGATATTGAGGAGTCATACGGTGACTATGAAACATTTTATAGCTTACTAAACAATTTCTGAAATTGGCTAAAATATACACTAGGACTACACATTACATGGCTGCAGTTCCCAGACATCTCCCACCTGTAAAATCCTCCCAGACAACCCTCCTTGACACAATTCCTGCTCCACACAATTCCCCTTCTCGACAATTCCAAACTTACTGGTGAGAAAAGTTGCCTGGGGGTAATTGTCATGGTTGCTACATGCCAGGGTGGGAATTTTTTGTGGAAAATTGTGTGTGGAGAATTGTTCACATGGAAGTCACCTGGGTGGGAATCTTTGGGGGAGGGGAGGGGAAAGTATTCCTGATATGCACAGTGCTCTTCTACTGTACTAACCTTAACATGGGGTGAATAGACTTGCCCTTTAACACATGGATACCAACTGCCATTACCATTATGCTCTACATGAACACCTCACAAGGATGCAGAAATAATTGAATTATATTAAAATATCTCCTTTACAAAATATCTTGGGTGGGTGGTTATGTCACAAATACACTCTGGACACATTGTAAGTTACCAATGTGGTATTCTTCACATTTCCATTCTCTTTCTCTCTTACAAACCGATTCGAAGTTTGGTTAAAGTTCATGCAATGAGAGACACTGTAGAAAGTAACAATAGGCACTGCACTGTTTCATTTTCTACAGTATTTGTATATCACACATGGCCTAATGATCTATCATAACATAAACAGCTTGAAACAAAGACGCATTCAAAACCAGCCCAACTTTTTTAATGTCTAAACAAGATTGCAAGAACAATGGTCTAGCCAATCCTGTTTGTCCTATAAGTGACAGCAGCAGCATATGCAACAAAAGCAGTACCAATAGAGGTTTTTCATTTCATCAGAGTTTCCGTCAAAGGGAAAGGAGGGGATTCCCCCCCCCTTCCAGATGAAGGGGGTAAAATCCCCCATTTTCATTTCCATAAAAATATAAATTTGCAATATCTTGGTTTCTTACTAAAGAAGAGGACACTTTGGCAGCAATGTTTGAACTTAAATACATAAATGGCCTTTAAAATCCTTCAAATTGCACCTTAAAGGGGCCTTGAAGCAAGCTTTGTCCCCCTGAACCCACACAGTCAAGGACAGCATCAATTTGGACTCAAGGTTTAGCAGTAATAAACCCCCCGTATTGAGTTTCGGGTGTAACCCCTGGTTATTATAAAGCCTGCTTAGCTGGCAGTCACAGCTCATGATAGATGTGTAACAGGCTTGGGCAACTACAATATTTTTGGAGTCGGGTACAAGCACCCGATTAGTCTCTCTGAATGGAGTCACTACTCCTATAATGACATAACTGACGCAGCAACTTGCACGTTAACAGTAACAAACATTCCATTACTGGAGGATGATGCCACTCTTTTACGTGGTACCTCCCTAAGTTCTGTATCCCGAGTTATTTAATAGACTAGTAGCATTAATACACTACAAGTGTCTCACCTGCTGAGGTGACAAGCTGCAAATCTCATAGAATGGTATCAGCCAACTTGTCCTTACAAATTTTTATTTCACTATTTAAACTGCTAAATACTGTAACACAAATGTTAACCCCAAAATATGATTTTTCTGCATATGATTGACAGTTTATAGTGAATTCCCAAGGAGTTGAGATTCCAAGGAATGTGCATTCCCTAGATGACTCCTGGCTAGGAGTCATAACCCACCCAACCTAATGCATATATCCTGAGTATGATTTTTCTGCTTTTGATTGACAGTATACTGTGAATTCCCAAGGAGTCGTTATTCCAAGGAATGTGGAGTCATTACTTGGCTCCCAGTCAGGAGTCATGACTCTGAAGTTGAGTCAGGCAATTGGCCCAAGTCTTGTGTGTATTAATGATGTGCCTGTGGGCAGTTACATCTAAGACACAGTTGTAATACAATGAGCGCTTGACCGCCAAAATGTCCAATAAACAGGTTGAAGCATAATGCAGTGATGACAGAGCAGTAGCAGTAGCCTGGACAGTAGCAGCTGTGATGGTTGTTACAGTATAGCAACAACAGTAGCAGTACTTTAAAAAACAGCTGTAGCAGTGGCAGTAGCAAGGGCAGTAGCAGTTAATATCTGCAGCAGTAGCAACAACAGTAGCAATTACAGTAAGACATCTTAGCAGTGGCAGTAGCAAGGGCAGTAGCAGTTAAGATAGCAGTACAGTGGCAGTATAGTAGAAGCAACATTACAAGAAATTTCACTCTTGATGCAAATGGGATTTATTTATCTCACAGCAAATAAATAAATCATACTGCATTCAGCACTGACATTTTCTCATTACAACTTAAGGAAAAACTGACAGGAAAAGCAGTTTCATTTGTTATACCTCTTTTGAAAAAGAAATACTACACATACAGTGAAAGAAGGCAGAGGGATATAAACACCATGCAATACTATACCTCTGTATAAGAAATCCATTTGTAGGTCTTTTCTCCTTCTGGAATGTGTCCATAGCAGGGGCCATTTGCTGTTAGAAACAATTTCACAATGTCATAAAATCTAAGCATACATCTAACCAAAACTGACTTATTTGTCAAAGTGAATTATCTGAATGCCAAAATTTCGTTTGCCCACCCTGGCCCCTTCCCCAAGGATATTGCCCTGGGAGGGAGTGGAGATTTGTTCAGATCTAACTCCAGACCTGACAGAAGGTGGATGAAGCCATTGCGTTATTTTATGGTGGCGTAGGACCACATCAAAGTGACAACCCCTCATGACCATCAGACTTTTTGAGATTTGGAATGTGTACAAAGTCAATGGGAGACAATTTATGAGTCGACTTGTACGTAACTTTCAATAACAGAAGTTTGGCCTTAAACGATCTTGCCCTTTTGAGGAAAGATTTAACCTGGTAAATCACTATAGCCCTGCCTAAAAAAGTCTGAGGTATTTCGAAGTGGGCAAATTACAGGTTTTGTCCCTGAAAAGGAGTGAAAGATAGCATATTTTAGGTACCCCACAATTTTTTAGAGGGGGCTAATGCAGATATTGGACCAACGTTTTGGGGTCAAAAAAGGAAAGGGTAAAAGGTGGGTCCTCCCACTCCCACAGGATCCAACAAAATTCTTGCTTCTCATAAATTTATTACCTGACTGTTTTTCCCCACTGCACATTGCATCATACATGGTGGCAACGCCATCAAAGTAGTCCTCCACAAAATATTTTCCCTTTTCTTGCTCTACAAAAGTTGAGACTCTGATGTTCTCTTCACCCTGAAAAAAGAAGCGAATGAAAATTCTGGTAAAAGTCAGTAAACTACTTCATTAAGAACACAAGACACAGAATCACACAAAAGCAAGGTGTGAGTCTTCACACATTTTCACAAACAAAGAAACCAGACTACAAACCTACACACTGTGGTTTCTGATGATGTGAAGTTGTAAAATGACATACAATTACTGATGAGCTTGTTAGTCAATCTGAAAACACATTTCATAGTTTGCAGTCCCCACCTCTGCCTCTCATGATCACTCTCATCTCAAGACACCATGCTGTGTGGACATTGTCATAATGTTCCCATGAATCCTTATGCTCAGATTTGAGGTTATGAAAATGTCCAACTGAGAACTTTCTCCACAGGGTATATACCCACTGTAATATTTGAATGGGCCTTGTGCTGGCTCCAAGTCAGAACTAAAAACTAAATACATCCATGGGGATACCACATCTATGGCTACTATACCATGAAAGCTGCCTGCTCAGCAGTCTACAGGTTTTGTGCAGTACTATAAAGCAAATGACACACATGTATCCAAGCAGGCCTACAGTACAGTAGCTACGAGGAGAAATGCCTGCTCATACTGTTACAGTTAGTGTACTGTACACAAGCCTCAACCTTATGATACCTGTAGATCTACAGTATTTCATATTTATTTTGAAAAATTTGAATATTCAAAATATGTTAATTTCCACTAATGAATAAAAAACAAGAAAACTTAAAGCCATATGCTTGTTATCCCAAAGTATATTTTTAGTGTAGGGGTATCAAAATTCTCAGTTGGTTACTGCTCTTTGATTGACAGCAAAGTT
>WURT03056888.1:0-14012 GCA_009936505.3 Holothuria glaberrima | reverse complement strand
CCGAAAACCTTGTTAACACGATATCTCATGGTACGAAGCTTGGATTAATTTCATACGTAGTATGTAGATGTGGTATGGTGAGAGAAAGAACCCTTTTGTTTTTGGTGGTCAAAGGTCATCTGGGGTCACCAGAGGTCAATGCACGAAAACCTTGTTAACACGATATCTCAAGTTACAAAGCTTGGATTGATTTCATACCTAGTATGTAGATGTGTTATGTTAAAAGGAAGAACCCTATCGTTATTGGTGGGGGTCAAAGTTGATCTGGGGTCACCAGGGGTCAAACTCTGAAAACCAAGACTTTATCTGGGGTCACCAGAGGTCAAAAAAGAAAATTTCCCAAGATCTTAACCTGAGGTCACCACAGGTCAAAAAGCAAAATATTCCAAGAATTCCCAAGACCTTCATCTCGGGTCACCATGGGTCAAAAAGCAAAAGTTTTCAAGAATTTACAAGATTGTCATCTGGGGTCTGCAAGGTCAAAATGCAAAATTTCCCAAGAATTCCCAAGATCAAATATGAACACATAACTGTATTTTTCCAACACCTTAAGACAGCATTTTACCAGTGACTGAAATGGGATAACATGCCATTATTGGGACTGAAACATATATGCATCATCGAAACCTCAATGCATTTTTGCATTCTCGTTTCAGTTGTAATATTTTAGGTAACCGTGTTAAAAAACATAAATGAAGACGTTTTAGTACACAAAAATATGAATTTGTGTGGATGTTTGTGAAAGGAAACTGAAGATTCTATAGGAGTGTAGGAGTCACCACTCCAAGGAATGTAGAGTCACTACTCAAGTCATGGCCAGGATTTGCTACTCTTAGTAGCTGGGCTAACTGGTCCTATTGAGCCTAGTTTACAACTGATTGCTCTCAAATAGAGCTTTTAAAAAAATCCATATATTTTGACAAATTGGGAGAAACCTGGGATAAAATTATTTGGGTATTGAAAGAAACTAGAAAAAAAAAAATGACAGAACAGAGGAGAAACATATAAAGTGCAGTTGATTTTTATTTGAACTTTTACAATGTTATTTGTTAGTTAAAAAAATTATCATGAATTAATTACCTCGTGATAATTAATACCTCCTTATTCTTTAGACAAGCCAAATATTTACATTCATCATGTTAAATTTTCTTTTCAACAAGTGAAATTTGACATTCACAGTACAAAGATATAAACTAAGGTGAGGTACACACCTCAAATGTTACCTCTTGCAATATCTCAAGATGGCACAGGACACAACAAACAGAGTCACAATAGCAGATAGTGAATGTGTTACATCAATGTACATTGCCCCATAGTAGCAATTATGTACTTGCTTTGTAACAGAACATAAGCTACTATGTGACCAAAAAGGAAAAAAAAAAAGAAAAAAAAAATAGTTTCACTGTGTAAAACACTTGCATAATAAGTTTTTGTTTTGCAATTTACAAAATATAAACTGTTGACATGACAGACGTCAATCGGTTTGATAGGCAGGCAGACTGAACTCTTAAAATATATGAATGACATTAACTGTTAGAGAGGCTTCTGATATGTATGAGAAAAAATCTCACCTCAACATTTTAAGTGACATGCCTTATTTTTTTTCTTCCAGCTGTTCCCATTCACAGAAATGCATTGTGTGGAAAGATAGGACTAACCACGTAACGTAAGGACAAGATTGCTGCGGCAAAACTTAAAACTGGATAGCAGTTGTACAACTTCATTCAGCAAACTTAATTCAGTGCTTAAATGCAACCCTCACAGAAATGAAGGGAAAAAAAAGGTAAGAGATACTGTTGTTATTATTATTAAAGTAATTTATCCAAATCATTTTTTTGAGAGTAGGGAGTGTGGCAGGGTATTAATTTGAAGTTGAAAGCATGAGGGGGCAGCAATTATTCTTTAAGCTGTCTGTTTCTTGTACATAACATCTTTGCCTGATTTGGTTCACAATCCCTTTCCCCTCAAGATTCAAACCTGCCTTATCGAGAATCAGTGTGCAATAATGCATACAGGTATTTTAATACTAGGTAAGTATTCCATGACAACTAACACAAAGATTGTCACATCACTTTCAGTCATTTTTGAAACTGGTGGTGACTTAGAAATGAACACATTGGGAGATGCACAATTGAGTAGAAATTTGTTCTCGAAGGGCTGTCCAAAATTGGAAAATAAAATACTTGTTTTGCAGAGGGCAATTGCTTTTAGTTCTTTCAAGAACGACCAGTTGTTCATGGGAGAGATGTTAAAACATGTTTCATACTTACAATTCTAAAGAAAATTAAAGTTGTTTATAACACAACATCATCACATGACAGCTGTGAATTTCTCTCAGTAAAACGCTGTTTTTGTAATTTTAGAATCCAATAAATTAAACTTCTAAAATTGCACTGCTGAAGGGGAACTGATGGCGGTAACCCAAGAAAACCTGTAGGTGTTCGTGAACTGTTTGTGGATGCAATAAGATGGAGTCCGTCATGTGAAATGGCATCTGTACTAAAAGATGCTATTTATTAGGAATGTTTTCAACACAAGTCATCTTCAATTATAAAGACATTCCCAGGTTTATGAATATTTCTGCAAAGACAGCTGGAGGCATATTTTCATTCTGAACTTTAAGAGCTATCTCTTTCTAACAATGTCATGCAAAGTTCATCTTTCCACCTGTTTTCTATCTTTTTGGTCTTGTTCAAATGCCGCCCCTTCAAAACAGTTCACACTATTTTAAGTCCTTTTTATTTTGATGGTTGTGGCTGTTTGAAAAATACTTAACAGTGGTTTGAGACACTCTAAGGGGTTCAGAATGAACCATGAGGAGATAAAACGCAGAGACATGAAACCGAAAAGTAATTACACAAATGTCTGACCAAGTCATTGCCTCATCCAAGACAGATCTCAATTCCTAAAGGTACACGTGTCTGTAATTGCATCCAAGGATGTGAGCTGTTATAACCTGCACCGCCCGTGGCAAGTCGGTTACCCATGACCATATTACCACCTTGTATATGTACACCCCGCTGCCTTCTATGACAGCTTGTGAGGGGTTCAGTAGAGGTTGCATGACTGAGAGATTGCTTTCATGCAGAATTTAAAGATGAAGTAGGTACAGCAGAGCAAAATATATCAGCTGTAGTTTAGGAGTGTCTGAAGGAGGATACCCTGCAAGATACATCACACTAGCAGCTTCTATTGCTCCTAAGTATTACTTTATATTTTCCATCATTTTCCAGACAACATGGCCCACAGAAGTCAGTGCCTCAGAGTGTCACCTTCGAAATTCAGCAGTCTTGGTTAGGAATTACACTCACAACACTGCAAAAATGAACTGGAATCAATATCCAGCGAGGGAGCACATGAAACTATGTATATAATCATACTTAATGCTATGTGAAGGATTTGGTAAATTATAGAAATATGGAAGTATGGTTAAGACTTAGAAACATTATATTCAATATGGTGATGACAATTATCCAGTTTTGATGGTAAAGTTTCCTTGGTTTATCCTCTGTATTGAAGTAGAAGATAAATACATCACACGATCCTTTGGAACAATTTACCATTACCAAATAAATGTGAAAAATCTTTCAATGTTGTTCACTGATTTAATGTCATTTTATGACAAAAAGTTGCTTATTTCAAAATTGTCCCTTTTTGTAGCAAAAGTCCTATAATTTCTCAACAGCTTATTCCTTGAAGGACACAATTCAATTCATAGTCATTTCTGATCAACTCTGACATCTCAAATAATTAAACTTTTGTAGAAAATCACTAAAAGCTTCACTCAGAGAGTAAAAAAAGGAGAAGAGAAAATGCAAATCTTCAGGTCACCTTTACCAATATTTACCAACATGCACCCTACTTCTACTTGTTGACACTGTTATGCTTCAACTGAAAATTCTTTTTTACTGTCATATAGTTATTTTTTGTTTTAATGGGCACTTTGTGACAAGCCACAGGGAACTATAGGCCCCATTTCACCTGACATTGTTCTTTTCACTGCCATGTTTAAGGCGTATGCAGAGAGCTTGTATGCCCATTGCATGATACACCAATACAGGTGTCAGAGCAGCTGGTATCCTGCATGTCGCACACATGTCAGTGGAACACTGCCTGACTCTGACTGAATGGTCACTCTTGTGTATTTCTGAATTTATGTACCTCTCTTGTTCCACCAACATGGAAGCTACTTTTCATTGCATTGATGACATGTGACTTCATTTTGGCGGTAAAACAATGAAGCACAAGAATGAAGAATATGTGCACATCCATCCAGTAAACAAATCAGCTGTCTGCATTAAATTGTTAGTGGAAGTTGCAATGATACGTACTTGCCTCCGATGGAGATCCCACTTTCTTTCTGTGATGTCATATGCATACAGCGTATAGGAAAATTACAGTTTGTAGGTGAAAGGGTCATCATTCTATTTACATTCAACACGTCAAACCAAATTTCCTTGTGTGTTTGTGCAACAATAACTCTTATCTTCAGACCAGAAACATTCACACGGGTTACTTTTCAAAGCAAGCTCAATATATTTACAAAACCCCACAGTCACAATGGACTGTATGTAATCTAATGAAAGACACCATGATCTAATCAAACAATATGATATATAATTTAAACAAAAAATGAAAGGAAATAATGCACAGGCCAACCTAAATAAATAACATACCTTTCTCATTTTTGTAGTTTTCTTCATTTTTTGTAAATAATCTGAATATAATTTAATAAATCCTTTATCAATCGTACATTTGGTTACAATAAAAAAGATCACATGACCCTTTATTATATGTACAATATTCTGCCAATTACTCTCTGCCTCAAGCATTATACCTTACCGAAGGGCTACAAATATCCTAATCTTCATGTTGTGAGCCTAGTTAAGAGAAATAAGCAGCTAAATTTAAAAAAAAAGTCTTAAAATGGCTCACTGCTCTACTGAAACAGGGACAGGAAATGTTTCACAGATATAAAATAATGTATGTACATTCTGGAAAATGTCAAATGCAAGGGGTGGTAAAATGTTCAGGACTTGGGTGAGGAGGGGGGGGATATGAGCTAAAGCTGAAGATGTAGTTAAGAGTATCAATGAATTAAGTTGGGAAATAGTTTTCCTTTTGCTTTCCGATAACTGGTGAATTTATACACAATGTTTTTACTTTCAGATGTTCTTTCCTTCCATCGACCCCAACTTTTTTCTCTCAATTTCCAAGTTTCGTCTATTGATAGAATCACATTCTGTTCTCAGCCAAATGCTTCTGACTTATGATACCATTTTACACATCACTTAAGATCTGTCTCTCTCTCTCATTGGCCAAGTTAAATCATCTGTCTGATTGCTCGATGAGAATTATTGATTAGCTGAACAAAAGCTAAAGAAAAAAATCTGGTATTATATACGGCTTCCCTTCAAGTTGACTGATCACTCAATTTCACAATTTACTCTCTCAAATGAATTACTGATATGGTCTTAGTTTTATTCTAGCATCAGGCTGTTTTGTAAATCATCACTGGTCAGAATTTTACCAAGTACTTATCAATTTTGTTGGCTGTATCACTTAAATGAATTATCTTTTAATAAATCATGCAGAATGCAGCAAACATTTGGATTTCATAGATTCTTGTCATTTTTTCCCATTTTGTTACAGCTTTTGACAGGAAAGTTAATAGAGCATCTAATGTTGAGATGCTGGAATGAAAGTAAATGTATGACATCTCTTACCCCATGCAATGCATTGAACCCAGATACAGTATTACATCTGCTATACCATTTAATAAATGTGACTAAAAGTTAGAAAGATCAAAGTTCCTTTCATAGAAATCTTTCACTGTCATAGTTTTGTAATAAATGGGTTTTTCTGCCAGTGTTATGTATACAGCAAAGACAAGATGGAACAAAAGTAGTATAACAACAAGCCATGACTTAGCTGCTATCAATAAAAATAACATGACTGAAGCAAATTCTAGAGAATTTTTGTCCAATGAAATAACAGAGTGACCAGAGTCAATGCTTTGACTATGGTCACTAAAAAAGCTGCAACTGGCTTGACCACATAGACCGGTGATTTTTAACAACCATGATAGAAAGGAACACAATTCACATCTGAAAGTAACTAGTGGTGAATTACTAGACAGTGACAATGAGAACATCTGTAGGTCATATATAAATCATTTGCTAACTAAAGCATTAACTTGGTGCAGATTTTTTCATCTTTGATGCAAATTTGTACAACTGGGAAAGATAGTCAAACAGATCAACGGTGGAAGGGGGTGGTGCCCCCTCCCCAAAACATAAATAAGAAAAACGTACTGGGCAGAGGAAACTAGCTCCAGTTGAAAATATAATCCTGAAATCCTAGTTTCTCTCAAAGCTAACGCAATTTGGGAAATGGGGGTGATGCTACTCCAGCCATATTTGACAAGAGGAGAACTAAACTTTCACCAGTAAACCTTGGTCCAAATTCCACTAAGTTACAACCATAGACTTTCTATAATATGGACAAAGCATCCTGCGCTAATATCCTATACAGATAGTGTCACCAGCATACTGATCTACAGTTACTACGATGTGACAGAAATCGTCTGATCTGTGGCAACCTATTAGACATGATGGCAATTAAAAAATGATGGCAGCATACACCAAATGCATTCTTCATTGTTTTTCAAAAAATGCAAATAGTATAGAGATTAAACAAAGTGAAACTAAAAAGAAAACACACACAAGCTGTGTTGCACCACATAAATTGAAAATGGAAGCTGAATTGGACAGTACCACACATTGCAAAGAACTCCACCCATGGGGAGGATGATTTCTGTCCAGTTTGTTACTGGACATCCTTTGGTCACATTTTCGTAGCTACAATAAATGTTTGTCTTTCAAAAATACAATAGTTAAGTGTGGCCTTCTTGTAATCAGATGTGAGTGACTTCTTTCAAGTGATTCTGCAATGTCTCCCCCTCTGGTATCAGAGAATCGTGTCAAAGACGTGCATGGATCTTGTAATGGTTTCATCCTGGAAGGCAAACAAACATGAAAGATGAAAATGATTGGAACAAAAAGAAAAAAATCAAAGTCAATTGGCTTTGTCATTTAAAAATACTGTAAGTGCTACAGTATACCAGTAAATCTCTACAAAACCTGTCTGGAAGTTAAATGTTGCTATAATTGAATATCAGTTTACAAAATTGCATGGAGCTTATTTTTACAAATGTTCACAATTTCACAGTTTGACCACTGGTGAACTCACAATTTTTGATCAACACCGAAAATAACACTGTTCTTCCACTTTACGCCATACATATAGACTAGTATGAAAACTATCCTTACTTCCTGCTGTGGGGTGTGTTAAAAAATTTCTCAAGAGTGTGACCCCACAAGACCGAGTGACATGTGACATCTACAAACACAATTGGGCTTTTCTCAAATTGATACTCTCCAGGATGAGACCCTTACAGTTTAATTTGCCCGCTCTTGTAGCATAATGTTTCCATGCAGTAAGTAAAGTGTGCCACACTTGTACATGCCACTGTAAACACCATATGCCACTGTAAACACCATCAGAAGGACAATGTTTCTCTCGTCAAGTAAACCAAAATTTGTAATAGCAGCTAATCCCAATACAAAAATATTCCACGCTCCATTCACCTCAATCAACGAATTGAATTTGCTTACGTGCTCCCATTGGGTACATTTTATTAACTACAGTAATAACCGTAATTTCATCAATTCACTTAGTTCTGGCATGTACAACACCTCCATATCTCATAAGGGAATTCTTTTCTTGGAAAAAACAACTGTGTGATAAACTTTATTCATCCTAAGACTGCTCAATACACCAAAAGTTGATCACATGTTTTTCTCAATATCTTGGACGAGGCGATAGTTTTTTCCTCAAATATCTGGGATGGCTCCAAACTTAACAATATATCAAGCTTTAAGTATCCAGAAACCTTTTGTAAGAAAAAGGCTGATAGAAACCTTGTCTTATCAAATTAGTGGGTCTCTCAGTCAATACCATCTTATAATTCGAGCTTGCATTTTTTCTTTCCTTTTTTTAGAGTAAAACTGTAAATTAAATACATCTTTTATTAAATCCCTACAAGGAGTGACTAAATATTTTGAAGTTACCCATGCAAGAAATGGCTTTTCTTCAAATTGGATTTTTTTGTGATCATGCTTCTCATAAATGTTCATGGCTTTTGAGTAGGCGTGATTATTGGTTTTTATCGCAATCTGCTCACTCAACACCTGTTACTAATGACATTGAAATGCTTCATTTAAAAATTCCTTCTAGTGATTTCACACCCTCTTATTTGGCTGTTTTGAAAGATGTTCCAAGTTAGAAGTTGTGAAAATAAACGATTGCAAATATTTTGAGAAGCAACTTTTCTCAGGGCAGAACATGGATGGTTTGTCACGTGACTGAACTTCCCCCAACTTTGCAAGACCACAGATGGCGAATGAATGTATCCAACGAAGCCTATGTGGCTTACTACCTACAAGAGCACTTCATTTTAGGTACAGTTGCTTCAAATATATTTTGCTGATATTACCAATTGATGGATTTTTTTTTTTTGTGATTTAACTAACATGCACTTACAACAACAACACACATACACCTCCAGTGGAACAGAAATGAACTTCCTTTTACTGTAAGTGGACCTTTTCTTATTTCAGTATTTTAATATAAACACATTGTGCAGAAAATGGCTCAATGACAATGTTTCTTATATAATGTGCAAGAATAGATTTAAGAAAAAATAATTCGCTAAGGATATGCAGGGACTCGGACGGCATTTCACCAATGTGCAATGCTCAAATTTGATAATAGGTTTTAGATGCTAACTGACTCAAATACATTTTAGGTTTCAGGCAACCAGAATTCACAGCTAAAAACTGCACTTTAAGTTGTTTGACATGTATAAGCCACTCTGATTGGTCAATGAAATGTGAAAAAAAAATCACATACAGTAGTGTACTCAGCAGACAATGGCCTTGTGACGTTCAATGAACTGCAGACTAGGTAAGGTGCTGAAGACAGTAGTAGTCTGACATTGGAGGAAAGCTAGATAAAGTCTTTTGATATTTTTATCTGTCTGGGATATGGGGATACCTGGCATGTCATTTCATTTGAGGAAATGGTAGTACATTTTACGTTAGAATAATAACACAGAAAACACTGGAGCCCCTGAGCACACACAAAGCCAGATAAACTTGCAAACTGCTCACACAGGAGCTTCTCTGAAAAGCGTCCCCAGATCTCTTTTAACAAAATATTCCTAGTACCTGCCTCAAGGATGCAAGGTGTTGAAGATGTGTTAACTTGACGGTAGGAATATTACCTAGACCAGGGAGTTGCATCTAATGGGAAATCCTTGTCTAGACACATTTATTCCCTTCAAAAAAAAAGTGACAGAATTGGAGGTACATGCATGCTTTGTACATGACTTCATTGACCATGCACAGTACCGACTTTTCCTGAAGCATGGAAAGCTATAGCTTTCAGATGTAATGTTATCCTTTGCTTCATTTACGTGTGCAAATTAAGATTTACACAGTGTCTCTAAATGAAATTTTGCTCATCCATGAGGAGAACAAGCACAGCACCAGAATTGCACCTTGGATATTTTGTTGGGGGAAGGGAGTCAGGGGCTCTGCATTTCAAGCTTGATGACACAATATCAAAACTGAAGTACAACCATGGAGTTGAAACCTGTTGTATCCAAGAGACCTTTACATAAAATACCTCCTTGGTCACTGGAAATGGTGCTTCCCATGAGAACCTTGTCATTTTGTGAGAAATGCGCCTCCCCAACCCCCTCTGGAGCCCTATCATCGCTTAAATCCACTTAAAGCAATTTTAAAATTGTAGCAGATTTTTTTTTTTTTGGGGGGGGGAGGGGATCCCCATATGAGCCCCCATTCCCTGGGTATGCCACTGATAGTTACCAAACCTGCCAACCACTCTCTGTCTTTGCTAACGTGTGGGATTTAACACCAAGTTGCATATCCTTCTAGAATTACAGGCTTGTTTGCTCATTCTCCAGTATTTGCTGAGCTTTTTCTCCGAACGGTCGATCTAAATCACTTGACAACAAACATTTCATGCAGTTAGGTGTATATGATCACATGATCATTATTTGTACAGAAATGGCATCAGTGGAAGAATTCTACCTTTTCGAGGAAATCTTATGAGGTTTCAGTACTATTTAGCTTGTCAACAGCATGCCACATTAATCTAAGTGCACAATAACTCTTCACATGTAATCTTAGATTGGACTGGATTGGCTTGGCTTGTACTTGTTCAGACTTCTCTTTTGAAAAACCCACCACAAATGGATTTTTGAGTCTTTTGATCTGTATCTTGCTAAATAACACTGACTAGGGACTGATGTGAAGGAAAAACTTTCTGTAGACTTGTCAACTTCTGCTATTTGGTTTTTTGAGGGTGAGGATAATAAATACAAGGATACTTTTATCTTAAATTTTCTGAAGCTGCATCTCTTTCATGGCCCCAGAGTAGCTTTCAAGTTTTATTAAATTTAGTTGAAAAAAGACAGAAAGCCTAATTTCCATTTTCCTGATGGATACCTAACTCCAACAACAAATTAAACAGGGCAGTTTTGACAAGTTTTTTGCACAAATTTCAGATGTTACTCCATCATTCTGACAGACCAAGAGCTATCTTTAAATGTTAAAAAGACTGAACAGGACAACATAATTCAATCACATCTCAGGACTGCCTGTTGGGAGAAATTACCAAGACAATAAGTGAATACTTGTCTTATGTCTTGACAAATAATTGCAAGTTGTCAGCTTACTTTTTTACAACAGTCGATGAATTCTTCAATAGATACAACACCATCTCTGTTTATATCCATTTTCTAAAAATCAAGAAAAAATAAAGGAAGAAAAAGAAAAGGGAATTAAATGCCACATTCTGCACCTCTTTGTTTATATAATGACACTATGTTACATATAAATGTATTGATTTCAATAGAAATGTGGTTCCCAAGATAATGTGAGCTGAAAGAATATAAAGAGTCACCCCAACCTCATTGTAACACAGATGAATTTTTTTCACCACATCCCTGCTTTTCGCTGGCACTTGCCCTAACCTTATTTTGGAGTGTCTGCTAAATCTTACATTATCTCCTGTTCATTTCTCAATCGTAACTTTTATGATGTCTTAGAAGATGATTATTGCATATGAAAGGTAATCCAAATAGTTGTTTTTGTGCAAATTTAGCAACTCAGTCCATCAGAAACATGTCACATGATCAAAATAAGCCATTCATGATCTAGGATACCAGGGTATATTAATTCAAAGGAGGGTGACTGTATTTGTCATTGGATGTAATAAATGGTGTTACAGAACATAAATTTTGCCATATCTGAAGCAAAAGCATGCAGGAACTGTCTTGTGTATATCTAAAAATGGAGATAAAAACAAAAAAAAACAAAAAAAAGTCACATGATTGAAAGGTACTATGTGAATTAGCATGGGGGTGTGAGAGAAGGTTATGTTAATCCAAATGGGGTTTACATTAGCCCTAACTACACAAATAGTAAACCAAATAGCGGTGAAGTAGGGCATGTTTTGTAGGGCAAGGGAAGGCGAAAAACTATTGTACTCCCTTGAGCCAAAGGAGAGAACACTGAAATGACCTCTATGATAGGATTTTTGAAAGAGACTCATAAAGATCGATGTATTTATTGTTTGCGCAGAGCACTCCGTCATCGATCACTCTGAGATGCTACAAAGTGTTCTGCCTGTACTAAGAAAAGTGGGAAATAACTAAGAAAAGGTTGTATTTCTGTTGTTTTCTAAAGCTCATGAATATTTTGGTTTTTGGTAAATCTGTGTTAATTCTGAAGTTTTACTGAGAAAGAACACATATTGATTTGGGAAGATCAGGAAAGCCCAGAAAATGGGTAAAATCTGTTCTTTTTACTGGGTAAAATCTGTTCTTTTTACTGGGTACTAGTGGACATGACCAACTCTCATGACTGGACAGAGGACAAGCACATCTTTTTTGCCCTTTGGTCAAGAGGACAAAAGTCAAATAAACCAGCTTTATATGAATTATATTTTATTGTACCTTCACAATTTGACCAAAGATGTGCTGCTAAGTAGATTTAAACTTTAGTTATGTTAAAGGGCAGGTATACTATGGTGCCTAACAATCTTATCATGAAATAATAACAGTACACAGCAGAAAATTCTCTGAATTATACTACCAATATAGCCCTACCACTAACATGTAAAAATAGATTCCTCTGTTTCCTCTTATTTATTATCAAACAAAAAAAATTCGATGTTGTGTTCACCAGATAAAGTTTTAACAATCTAAATTTCAAACTCAAATGTCACACATTCCAGCTTGTTCACACATGGACTGTCCACAAGGGCACACTTTGCTTGAATAGTTTTGAAGAAATTTGACTATTAAACATCTGGCCTCAGTTTTTTAATGTACAGCTAATTGCCAAAAGAAATGAAGGGCAAATTTTCTACTTTTGGGGACCCCCAGTGGAAATGATACAAATTACTAGCATTTGGAGTTCCTTGTTTACATTTAACAAGATAAAGTAGCTAGGAAGGGATTTTAAAAAGCTATTCAGAAACTTGCAAAATTAGTAAAGTAGTGAAACATTTTGCAAAATTCTTGGCTTGAAGATGACTTAATTTCCATAGTCTTTCCAAATAATGTTGGAACATCTTTTTAAAATACCTCTTATTTTAAATTTCATTGCCTCTTTTTTTATTTCAAGAATGTTCACAACTTGCTAGACCAGGAAATTGCTTTTTTCACAGTTTCATGCATAACAAAATCTTAGGCTAGCTTAATGTAAAACATTCTGTTCTTTTCCCTCATGTTATTCCACATTTCCTCACATCAAAATGATATTCTAGTCAGAAAAAATATATGCAGCAATAACATTGCATTTTGCCATTTGAGCCACTAGAATTGGTGCATAAGCCTAGCAGTTTCTATGAACAATTAAGGGGTTTCACTGAACATGATAACATCGATCTTAACAAACCTGAAAATTATTTTCCAACTCATCTTTCACTTAATTTATTTTGGTACGTAGATGTTGCACAGAGCAACCTTTGAGTGATTCTGCATTAATCTCACAATTCAGTGACAAACAGTGTTACATAATTAAAATGAACCATATAGAAATACGGATGTGAGGGTATACCAACTCAAATTGGGGTGGCTGCATTTTCTGTTATTTAAACACAAAATGAAGAATATGTGACAGCCTAAAATACCCTTGTAAACAAATCATGCTCAAATATGTGATAAAGACCAATTGTCAGTGTAACTAGGGAGGGGGCTAAGGTGGGGATCATGTCAGAAGGTAGAATTTTCAATTCGTTAAAACTGGTTTCAGGCCTACATGCACACTTCATACCTAGTAACTGAATAGACCAAATGGGATCATCACTATTCAGATAGAAAATTTGCAAAAAATTTGCCATTTTGGGGGAAAATACATACTTTTTCTGGGCCGCCATGCAATACAACTTTGGGCAAATGACTATTGCAGACCCCTAAATTGGAAGTTGTCTAGAAATGAATGCTTATGATGGATGGGAATGGTGACAGACAAAATGGGGAGGGGAGAGGGGGAGGATGATAAAATGTTCAAGGCCAACCTGGAAGACTCTTTCAACATGTTCCCCTGGCGTGATGTCTTCTGCCGTTGGCTCTGAATACTTTCCCATCATGTCATATATTGCCTGTACCACACTTAGCATCTCCTGGTAGAAAAGAAGACAACAGAGACACATCTGTTATTATAACAATAACATATGCATATGGGTGAGAATTGCCCCTCCATTGTATACCATGTACAGAGATGCCACCAGCAATTACAGAAAAAATCTGAAAGTGGTCTTAAGGTGTGAAACTGCCGTATAGGCGATCACAGCCCACCTCAGCCCCACCATGGTTGGGGCTGAGGTGATAAAATTTTTCAAATTTTTGCCCCCTA
>WURT03056877.1:0-14012 GCA_009936505.3 Holothuria glaberrima | reverse complement strand
AAAGTAAAACCGTCCTGTGAATAATGCCCACTGTGTGAGAGGTGAACAGCATGGTGAACCAGGAAGATGGCACTGCAACTCCCTGGGTAAACTGCAATGACCCACAGTACAGCACAAGCCGTACGGAAACTGCGGTGGTAGTTCGTTGTGAGCATGAAACACAGGGTTAGCAAGGTCAACACATCTTGCGTAATAAGTGGAAATATGACCCCATGCATGTATGGCTCTTACTAAATGAATATGCAGCAATACAAAACGTTGCAATGTAGGCGAGGCTTATCGTTCGATAATGAGCCGGCTCAAAGAAGAAATTGTTGCTTCTTTTTCTCCATATTTCGTGAGATTAGTGTTGATCTGTCGCAAGTTATTTATGATTCATGTTTGGACAGGGGAAGAGACTACAATGAGATTATATAATGATTCTTATGATTGGGATGAGTGTGCGATGCATAATGTAGGAAGCATGAAGCGCAGAGTCCATTGGATATCATTAGCCATTCTGAAAAATGAACACCTTCAATCGACGGAAGCTGAGATATGTAAAGCAACAACCTTACTGTCGTTAATAATCAACAGACTCGTCTTGGCAATAATCACTTCCAGTTTACACACACAGCAAACGCTAGACCAGCAAATTAATGAACTCGTAACAATAGGTTTTATCCATCTCTGCTGGCCTTTATATTTGTTGTCTGTCCATTGCCTCATTGATAACGTTCTGTACACTGGCAACATCGTACGTTTCTAGTTGTCTGGCTGTAAACATCTAGGATTCTTCCTTTCAGATGTGCTTACGAGAGTGAGTGCATGTACTACTCCTCATATCGCCTGAATACTTCTAGAGTCCAAGCCCAACAGCGATTTGCCAGGAGAAAGTTGTTTCAGCAAGTGAGGTAAGTTAAAGGCTAAAAAAGAGCCCATAGATCAGCCTGCAGTGGATTAGAAGGAGGTTTGTAGTACATGAGTTCTACAGTTGTACAATTTGGAACCGGTGCCTTATTTTTTTAAGCTGTGAATATTTTGTTAACTTATGAATAGGCCTTTGCGAGTACAAATCCATTTTACGAGCACAGTACTACAAGTATCGACCACACAAGTATCCAAGTTAGTAGCCTATACGAGTACGTCTCATGTAGGGGCGGCTGAACTATTAACTGCTTGTAGTCTATGTTCGCGAGGCCCATTCATACTCCGTTTAGCGCTCTAAAACTAAAAAAGTTAAACATTGGTCAACTATGAGCTATTCGTGTCCGTGATTAGCCGAGAAGAACAAGGGATCGACCATATATGGGAAGTAACTATAGAATAGCCTATGAGTAATCTATAATTGTACCATGTTTGGTTCTCATAGCTTTATACCGTGCGAAAATTTGGAAGTATAAACCGGCCTTAATGCGGGCACTAGTTGTTACTAGGACCAAGGAGCTCGAAGACTGTCTTCCAGCTCCGTGCTAGGACCATTGGCGTAGCTACGGGGCAGGTGCTTGGGGGCGACATCCCCCTCCCATGAAAGCCTGTCGCCCTCCCAGCTGCCCTCCCCCTTACTGGGATTTTGACTGTCCAAAAAAATTACACCGTGTGCGAAAAATGTCATTGGTCTGAATGGTCTCAATCCCCATGATGGCCACTGATGCAAAACTGCAAAATTTCGGCGCGCTTCGCACGTATGTCACATTGCACACTCCGCCATATCTTATAACCATTATTGAAGCAATAATACATTATTGTAACCAAAGCTCTCTTAAGACAGAAGTACATCTTAGACCTCTGCAGGGACCCTGCATCAGTACAGGATCTTAAGGCAATGAAATAGCAAGTCTCCAGTGCACTGTATTTTCTAAGCGTGCTTCTACTCTATGTAACTCAATATATGCAAATTTAAACTGTCGTGTGATATGCCATCAAAAAGAGATGTTTCACTTGTCAGTTAAAGAATTAAGTCCTCCAATGAAAGATCTGTTGGAATTATTTCAATATCTTTTACCATTCTTAAAATATACGTCTTCAAAGTTCGATGGTTTCTGAAGAAACTCATTGCCTATGCAAAAATAATGATGTAGAGTGTTGCACAGTGTTAAGATTTCTTTTGTTAACCCTATATAAATGATCTCTTATTTACTGATCAGACAGATTACAACTTGTTGAGTGATATCAATGTTTCTAAAGGAAAGAATTTTAACTTTCATAATAACCCCCTCAGGGTATAACAATGCAACCACTGTCCTTGAAATTAAGGTTGAAATAACAAAGGCTAACATGACCCATATATGGTATGTCCATCTTTTGATGTCACGTATTTGCATATTTAGCTCATGTTTATTCATATACAAGTGTGAAATAGAAATTACCCCGTTGAATGGTCAACATTTGATGGATTTTAATGGGAATTTTGGCTATTTCTGGATATTTAATGCCTTTTACAACAAATATACAACTTTGTTATTTTCATGTCACACGACCTTTAAAGGGGAAATACAGACACCCCAAAATGTATTAGTGTAGTAGACTATCCTATTTCATGAATGGCTCTTGAGAATCATGTGACTCACTCAGTTGTGAATTTTATGAGGAATAACTGCTTGGTTTACCTTGAATATGCAATATTCATGTCCTAAAGTATCACGAAAGATATTTGGAAGAGAAATCAGAGGAAATTTGTGATATTTATCTGTTGTTTTAAACTAAGTTTTGGGCGACTGCTTTTGCCCTTCAAAAACGGGAGTATTTACCCATGGAAGTACTTAACTAGAAAGACTTTTGGACAATGAAAGCTTATCTCCAGTGAATGGCTCAAACAAGAAGAGTGTCCAATGCGTCCTCTCGCCTCGAAATCAAGCAGTACATTGAAGCTTGGTAAATTGTACAATCTCATATAATTCCGAAGTATAGTGTAGGGAGGTAGAACTAGCAAACAACAATCAGATGCAATTATGCATGCCCGTTCGTGTATATCAAAGTTTGGGGTAGCCTAACACGTCGGCTTAAAAAGTCTATAACACAATACAAAGAACACTGAAGACCAGAATCAAACGTCGGAAGTACTCTGCGTGGTCTATCAAAATTCTATATGGCTCTTTTTCAGTGACTTCATGACCTGTGATATATATTGTGAAGCGGATACTCGCCAATCGGCAAGTGACCTTTTATAAAGCGAGATGCAGTCACGTAAAATCAGAGTTGTAACCTAGTCATTTTTTCTGTAGTTGATTCAATTCAAGTTCCAAGTCATCTAGCATCACGTGAAGTCGCAAGTAGCAAATCATTAACCTTCAAGTCGGGTCAAGTCGCAAGTCATTCTCTTCTGAGTCGAGGCAAAAGTCATTCTCGCTAAAGTCGAGTCACCAGTCATAATTTTCAAACATAATAAGCGTATAAATCGTGTAAATCAGATTGCATTTCCTAGATACAGTCTTAACATGGAAATCGGGTGGTTAGCATTGAAAATAAACTTTGATCAAAGGACGTCACATATTGCCACTTGTTTTTTGGAAGATTTACAATGTATATCAGTCAATCACTCCATCCAACCAACAACTTTACAGGACGAGCATTGTATCAAATTCTTAAAGCACTTACTGAACAGTGGCGGTCGCCCCCTGAGGGACTCAAATCGCCCGTCGGCACCCTTTTTAGGTTTTGACCATTCTTTACTCTTGCATCATTATTGACATTGCTTCCAAATGAAATGATTTAATAGTCTTGTTCTTAGGCTCAGATAACAAAATGCCCAAATAGTGGCCATTGATTATCTGTACGATCTGGACTATATTCTGATGAGAAGGGTCATATTCTGTTCAAATATACCGCAATTGTTGTAAAAATAGCAATGCTCTCCCAACCGGATAATTGTTAACATGAACAATAAAAAAACTGTTGTCCTAGAGGAAATGGCTTTACAATACTGGACTCATATCTGATGAGCACTGTCTTATTGCTTTCAAGTGTCCAGTCTGAAGCTAGCACAGGATTCAGCACAGGATTCGCCTAGGATTCACCACAGCACTTGAAATTTGTCAAGGGTACATGGACATAGTAACAGGCTTGCTTACTCCGTAATGCAGTTAGTTAGTTAGATGAGGTTTTACGGCCCAGTTTGTAACCAATTGGTTTAAGTCGAGCCGACCACGGCCTTTTTTCCAGTTGTGGCTCACTGGCTTGTTTTCCCTACTCCATTGCTTACGCTGAGCACCAAGTACAATGGCAGTAGGTTCCATTTTTAAAGTCTTCGGTATGACCCGGCCAGGATGCAGAGTGGTCATCTGAAACTGCAGGGTAATGTCATACAAACGCTTTTTTCGGTACTTTCGCGATTTTCAAAGGACAGAAAATCATATCTAATAAAGTTTACTTTCATTTTTCACGAAGAAGGTACTCCTAGAGGGCCAGGCAGACCTTCCGTCTTGGTCATTTCCTACAATGTACTTCATTACTGGCTATTGCAAAGAGGTCACATAATGAAATACATATTGATATACGATTACATGAAAACTGAAGGTTCTTATGTTCCTATCTTGATTTCCAGATGCCAAAAATGTACATATAACATTGATTTATTTCCAAAATTTTGTTCCCCCTTTAAGGTTTCTTACCTTTGGTTCTACCAGTTTTAATCTTTATCCGCACAAAGTTAGGCTCTTTTTATATTAAGTGAATTATAATGGCCGCCTTTATACTAGTATGTGAAAGGAAGGGATAGAAAATTTGAACATGTTTTAAATAGGAATACTTGAGGAGGAGGAATGGGATAGCAGTTTTGTACCACGTGAGGAAATCTAAAGGAAAAGGTTGAAAGCCATTACTTAGATCGTGTTGAGGCACAGGGTATCTACCTACTACAAAGCGCCCCTACGGGCCATTTTCGCCCCTTCTGACCGAATTCCCTAATTCCCCCATTGTTACTAACAATATGTTAAATAAGAGAAAATTGTTATGAAAACGAATCGTTTTGAATAAGGAGGGTTTTACCCAAACAAAGCCACACAGCAATTTGGAAGTTTTCATGTTGTAGTAAGTTGTCTCGTTACGTATGTAAGAGGTCACCCACAAATAAATGCCTTCTTAAAATGGTACCGGAGAAAAAGCAAAAATTACCTGTTATTTAATCTGAAAGATTTATGAGAAGTGAAGTTATTTCCTTGGATTATACTATAGAAAGATTTCGGAAAATTTCTAGAAAAAAAAAACATTGAGGATGCTGTGATAGGCTCTCAACACGCACAGAACGTCGGTGTGAGTGTGTATGTGTACTTGCATGTACGTGCATGTACGATGGAACTTTACATAACTACGCCCACAATATGGAAATACTTCATTGCCGGGGCGATTTTGCTCTTCACTGGGAGCGCGGCAAACGCTAGAAAGGCAGCATGGGCGTTTGAAAAAAATTCTCAAATTAGTGTCCATTAATGGAGATATATGAGGTTAACAAACCTACGTGGTCCACTGCAAAGTTCGTAAATAATATACATAAATGCCAGATACCAGCAAATTGAATCTAATATTGTAAGATGCTGATTTTATTCTTGGAAGGACCCCAGACTTGCAA
The DNA here is from genome assembly GCA_009936505.3 of Holothuria glaberrima. Taxonomy (NCBI): domain Eukaryota; kingdom Metazoa; phylum Echinodermata; class Holothuroidea; order Aspidochirotida; family Holothuriidae; genus Holothuria; species Holothuria glaberrima. The sequence continues at coordinate 8,467 of WURT03056877.1, read as the reverse complement.
GACATTGTGTACCACTGTGAATAATTATTGCTTGTTATCCTATTCCGTACTTGCAGAAGTCACTCTGCAATTACACTTCAAATTTAATTAAAACATTGCCGTTTGCGAAGTAATCTTGATTGTCAGATGCCAGGAAGATGCGTTTAATTAGCGTTTTACTCATATTTTGAAGACATTTATATTTCTTAGACATGGCGGGTGGGCGTTTGCTTAACACCATTCGGTGCATGGGGTGATGAGCCTAAAAAGGTTGGGACTCACTGATGTACACTATCACAGAAAGTGACGTAAGCAGGGGCGAACCTTGAAAGGTGTGCTTCCATCAGGTCTTCACTACAGCTAAAGGGAATTTCATGTGACGGTTTGCTATTGGGATTGCCCGGCACTGAAGGGCTAAACACAGACGCAGAAAGCGCATTTAGAGCACACGCGCACGGCATAACCATAGATACTACTGTGACACAATATACGCGTGCCCCTCAAAACCAAAGAGACGCGCGATCAGGCAGTCAGGTGACGTCGGTAAAACACCAGCATCTCTACTTGGGAAAAGCACTTTTTCGCGACATAGCCAGTCGAGATTGGGGCCACACAAAACGTACCCACGATGTAGGTGGTCAAGGCGAGGAGGTTGCATCACGTTTTGTTGTTCTCTCGGGGACGTAGCTTCTTTGGGGAGCACAATTTTTTCAACTGTTCAAGAGTAATGATTGGTTTCGCCCTTCGACTCTTCGCCAAAGAGTCGAGGAGACATTATAAAAGTGACTTTTTGCCACCTCTGTTTTTTCAATAGCTGTTCTTCTCGCGGTACAATGCAGTTTGAAATACATAGAAGAGATGCTTATGTTTCTGTTCTCAGATAATTTTAATTATTTTGTGGTAAAAAATCATGCCACGCTTAGCCACAAACGTTGTGATCCAAAGTCGGCAATCAAATATATTCAAGTCGCAAGTCATTTTTCTTCAAGTCAAGTCACAGGTTATTTTTCTTCAAGCCAAGTGGCAAATTAGGAAAAAGTGCCACTCGGGTCAGACTCGAATCAGAATCGAGTCGAAGTTGACGACTCGAGTAAACAACTCTGCTTAATATGTAGTCCGTAACCTTGCTAGCTTACTCGTTGTTAAGTAAGCCAGGGAACAGCTCTTTGAGTAGGTGTAAATATTCTAAAAAATATTCTATTGAATTCTTCAAAAGTACCTCTATATATTTACAAATTTGTAACGAATCAAACAGAAATCTGCTAACTTAATTCCTACAAAATAATCCAAAGAAGCTCTCCAAACTCTTTTCTTAGAACCTGTAAAGAATCTCTTTAACATCTATCGGGGATTGCATTATTTGTATTTATATCGAATTCAAAATTCTACAGTAATAATTATTCAGGTTCTGAAGGGCAGTTGGTTTACTACGCAAAGCGACCATAAATGTGAGGGGAGCCTAAGGCTTTTCTGAATAACAACTTCACGTGGCTAACGAACTCAACAATTTAGATCAAAGTTGGTTTCTTTGAAAAGCCAGTTCAGATGAGAAAACCATCTATTGCTCTTGGCTGAAGAAACTAACTTACTTTGACCTGGCCAGGGATCGAACCCCGAACCTCCTGGTTGCCAGGCTTCATTGCCAGTAGCGTAGCTAGGGGAGCAAGGGGGGGGGAATTGCCCCGGGCGCCCCCTTAGGGGGCGCCAAACCGAGATCACTTAAAAAATGTTGGACCTACCATTTGCCATGAACATGATATTGATATAGCAATTTCATCTTTTAATAAAATAATTTAGTAATATTGACACGAGTAAATGCCAATCTAAACAAGAGAAGGAGCAAATGAACGGAAAAGGCGATTTTACCACAGATTTCACAGGAATCCATATTTTAGGCTGGGTACATGCAGCTTAAAACACTCGGGAAGTGCCGTTTCCGGCCATCTGAGGGGTTTTTAAAGCCAAAAATTTTCTTGTGCCCTCCGAGACCAACCGATGGTGGCGCTCCGCTTAGATAGTCCTGGGGCGCAAGACGAACCCCGCCCAGCAAGATGGGGATAGGGGCGCCAATTTCGTTTCTTGCCCCGGACGCCACAAATCCTAGCTACGCCCCTGTTTATTGCTTCAAATTCCACCACCTTTATCAACTCGGCCGCAGCAGCTTGGCTTTTTCGAATTCTATGTGAAGTTCAAAATAAAAACTCTTCAGACGTTAATGAGATTCTCTAACAATTCGTTAACAAAACCACGGTTTATAGAGCCGTTGTGGGTCTGTTGCTAAAGGAAAGACCTTTTGCCTAGACCGGCCTCTTGAAACACCCAGTCCCCCCGCCACTCAAATCATTTCACATTAGCCTTTACATTGAGGGCCTTACTATAGGTCAGTGATCCTCTGTCATAACCCACCCTATATCCCCGCTTTCAAATTCAAACCAAAAAGCACCATTATAAAAATTACTCAATTAGTCTTAGCATATCATGTAGTTTATTACAATTTCTAACATACTGATAGGTAAATAATGGCGAAAAATTCATTTTTAAGAAATTTGACCTTTGACCTATGGCGTCATTACTTACGCATGCTAGAGTCTTCATGGTCAGCTACATACGTACCAAGTTTGAAGTTCATAGGAGATACGGTCTGATGGTTTAAGAGGAGTTCGAGACAGACTTTTTGCCAAAGTACACACACACACCAACACTCTCAGACATTTGTACCATTTCTGATGTTAGGTGAAGTACAATATCTCATCTCCGTATTCATAACATGAAGGGAGATGAGATAAGAATTCTATTGAAGATTATACTTCGTCTTCCGTCAAGTTTATAGTACATATTGTGGATAAACATTCGCTTCTCGGCCTTTTGGCTAAGATCATGTGTAGTATCTATTCTTTTCAACCAGTCAAGAACAGGACCACGCATGACAGGCCGTTGATGTAGAGGTCTGAGGGTCGAGAGATTGGTCAGTTTAGTTCGTTGACCTTTCGGAGACGTAACTCATTTGGGAAGCAGAAGTCATTCGGGAGTAACGCTTGGTTTCGCCCCCTTGACTCTTCGCGAGAGAGTCCAGCTAGGGGACTTTGGGAAAAAGGAAAACACATTGTGGGCAGGGTTAAGTTGACACCTGATTGTTTATAGCAGCCGGAAATAGACCTAGCTTTGATTTGTGATGGAACCAAATTACTTGAGACTTAAAAGAGTAGTCCATACCCTAATTTATTTTTGATATAATACAGAGAAACTGATTCTTAGCATTCTGGTGAAATTTTCATTCAATTCCCATGTTCGGTTCTCAAGGTATTACCAACTAAATTTATCATATTTTCCACCAGAAGTCAACTTGTAGCAAACAAGTGTGATGTCATAGCCCCACACTGACCACCAATGTTTTGTATTTCTTTATTTTTCATCCTATTGTTTTCAGTAGCGTAACTGGGGTGATAGAAGTGGGGGGAGGGATGAAAATAAGGTAAATGTACCGGCAGCATATAGTGAATGTACCGACATTTTGTCGAAGGGTTATCACTTAACAAGTCACCACGCACTCGTGACCCCCCCCCCCCCAAAAAAAAAAAAATCTTGCATTATTTTCCCGTACCTTCGTAGTTCATAAAACTACAAAATACCAATAACCAGGTTCGTCAATTTGAATTTGGAAGTGGGGGATATCTGGCCTAAACCTTTTCTCTTATACTGGTGAGGAATCTAAGAGGAGGAGGGCCAGATGCAAAATGGTGCCAAATGTTTCAATATTTGAGGGTATAATTCATTGCCCAAAGGTAAAACTGCATGCAGGCTCAGTCAGGGATGGTGCTTGGATTAACCGACATGGGGGCCAAGCGCCCTGACTAGGGGCCTGCTACTCTAAGCCCCGACGGAAGCAATAAGTTGCCGAAATGATGCCGATCGCAAAATATAAGGCGCGCGAAGCGCGCCGAAAAAATTGGGATTATATTGCTAAAGATTTCATATTTTTGTTTTCATTAAGAAAAGTTGAAAAAGTTTGGGCTTTTATTAAAAAATCTGCCCTTCTTAAGAGCAAACCAAGAAATTGGATGGTGCAACTGCATGGTCTTCTTCGGGGAGTACATTTTTCATCTTACCCATTTGAGCTCCCAAACGAAACTGAAAAATCTTTTTCCTCACAACATATATTTGCCAAGATGGTCAGGTTGAAGAATCTGTCAAAAGACAGGAAAAAGAGGTTGGAGTTTCGCAACGTTTCATTTTCGTGTTTCTGTTGAATCACGACTTCAATATTTATGGAACCTTTAACGTCGAATAATTCCAGTATGTTGGAAATGGCAGGCGTTGCAGCTAGATAGAACTGAAGATGAAAGCGCGCGTAGCGCGCGAAAATTTTAAGTTATAGAAAGAATTGTTACAGAACTTACTGCCTACGGACCTGATAAAGAACCATGTGGAATACTTTCTGAGCATATTAAATATACGATATGCCTATTAAGTTCCACAGTCGGTGGATGTACCGACAAGATCAGCAAAGGTACCGACAGACCATCCCAGGACGGTAAGTGGGGGGGGGGGGACCGCCTCCTGCCCCCTTACGTTACACTACTGATTGTTTTGACCTTGGATTGATTAGGGTTGCTATCTTGTCCCTGAGGCATATAAAGTTTTAAAAATTCCACTGCTTATGGTATGAATATTTTAGAGTTTTGTTGCATGAAATTGATAGTAAAGTTTAAAGAAAAACAAAACACTGTCCTTCAATGTTAAGCCATGACGTCCCACCTGCTTGCTTCATGTTCACTTTTGGTAGAAAATGTGTCAACTTTAACTGCTAATATCTTGAAAACCGAACATGGGAAATGAATGAAAATTTCATAGAGTGCTTAGAATATGTTCCTCTTTAACATATCAAACATTAATCTGGGTCTGGACTGTTCTTTTAAAGGCAAAATGCTGTCGCCCCAAACTTACTTTGAAAAAACATCAGCAAATTCTGACGAATCTCCTTTGATTTCCTTACACGTACCTCTGAAGATGTTTTAAAACATAACTTTTACAAACAAAAGATAAAGCAAATAGTTATTTTCCATGAATTTAACAATTCTGTTACAAAAACATTTTCAAATGATCACAAAAAAGCCATTTATGAATTAGGATGACGGGGTATACTAATTCTGGTTGGGGTAACTGCATTTCCCCTTTAACTTCTAAAAATTGTGACTTGACTTGACATTTGGAGGCTTGTAATTACTTAATTGACTTGACTTGTGACTGAACCAAATGACTTGTGGCTTGACTTGGACTTGCAGAAATGATTTGCTGCCATCTCTGTCTATAACACGCTGATTTCAGGCAGTTAGTATCCGTGTTGCACGAGTACAAACGAACGGCTCTTTTTTATAGTATATGCATGCCGATAAAGATTTGACTGGAAATCGATTCCCCAAGCAATATAACAACATGATAAGGAAGAATAAGAGTATTGTACAGAAATACAAGAATACAGCGATGTACAAGATACTTGATTATATGAAGAACACCTACTTAACATAATAACAGGTCGATGTGCCATTTGCATGACAGGTGAGGATCGATAAGCCTTAGCCGTATAAGAACTTTACAAAAATAGATTGTCTGGTGATTGTTTCGTCAATACAGCTGTTTTACTACTAGTTTGGGACAGCATAGATTGCATTTTGGATATTTAGAGATAGCTCGTTGACTTTGAACCAATCACACATACACATACGAGACAGCTTAGTGTTAGAATGGAACCACAAGAGGTGAGATCGTTTGTTGTCAATGAGTTACTGTATTATCTGAAAGTAACACAAATTTTAAGTTATTGAAAAATCGGGGAATGTTATTAATATTGTAACGGCAGGCAAAAAGCTGTTGTTATTTTATGCTTTTTAACTTCCCCTTTTCTCTTGTAATACTCTCTGTATGTTAGATTCTGTTCGTTAGTCCGTGCAGGCAGCTTCACCTGGAAGTCCACGGTTATGGTAGTAGTACTTGTTTGTAATGGGGATTTTGTTATTTTTTGACAGGACACGTTCACTGCTAAGGTTCAGGCCTATTCATGGGTCATGTTTTGCTCCCCGTGTTTACTGTTATCCCCTGGATCGCCGGGCCCAGGACAGGGATTTAAGTTTACTGACAAAGGCTACTGATAAAGTGTATTGTGTTGAGACCTGGGTGTGTCAGAACACAGGAAGTAATCCAGTATTGTTTAGGCCTAGTTTAAATTAGTATTTCCGTACACAAGTCTAGGAGAAACCAGTTAACCGTTGTCAGAAACAGACATATTTTTACTGACAAGGAGTTAATTAGTTCGGGACGGCAGGCTTCACGCCCTGAACTGACCTCCTAGCTCTTCCTTTCCTGTACTTTTCATCTGTCGATCGAATTCTCGACGGAGAAACTTTACCTGTCTCATGAGGTCTTCTGTTACCCTCTACGTTAGCCTCAAAGGCTTAGGATTAGGGAAAGTTGCTTGCCAAAATTTTTCGGTGTTCATCTTCTTTTCTTCACGTTAATCCCACGGCTGCCACCAAATTTTAACGAATGTGGGGTGTCCTTGAGGATGGTAGCGTTCAGGCTAGCAGGGTGGGGATCTTGGCCTGAGATGTTGTCTTTTAATCGGCCAGGTCGTGGAACAGCGACGAAACACCAGAAAAAATTACCCCAACAACAAGAATTACGGTGAACTCGTATAATTTCCAATAAAATCAGTTGATTAAAACATCACAATATAAAATACAGATTTGAAATAGAGAATAAAACTCCTCGGAGGAAGATACACTAAGTCCAAAGCAATTAATGTCACCTGCCGGCTGGAGTACTAGCCTGACGGCTTCAGGGCGTGAAGCCTGCCCTCCCGAACCAACTAACTCCTTGTCAGTAAAAACACGTCTGTTTCCTGACACCGGTCAACTGGTTTCTCCTAGACTTGTGTAAAAAGTGCAGGAAAGGAAGAGCTAGGAAGTCAGAATGGAAAGATTAGAAAACTTGTCAAATTCGAGCTCTAGTAAGCACCTAGAAGTTCCTGAAAACGTTACCGTAAAGAACCACCAGAGAAGAGCGGAGTAGCCTCCCTCCGGAGTGCGCCCGTCTAGCAAGAGATTGCGATCTCAACCGGAATCCATCTCTCGTGCGTCGGAACAGGACCGATCGGAATCTGTTCTGTACTCGTACCCCAGACGATACCTTTTGGAATCGAATGGGGCTAGACGCAGAAGCGATTCAATCTGGACCGCCCAAGAGGAGCCAATGAATACTGAAAATTGGCAAGTAAAGTCTACTAGTGCTTCCAATTTGTGCTCAACAAGAGAAAGAACTATTAGTTACTGCCGCTTCCTGTTCACCAAGTTAGGGTTATGTGCACCCCCTCGGGAGGGCGGACCCCTACGGATTTTGATTCTCCGTGCTGGTCTTGAACCCCATAGGATTCAACCGGGGTTTGGTGAACTAGGATTATTCCAGAGGAAAATGTCTGACAAGAAGGGACCAACGGAACAAGCTGGATTTCCACCTATTTTGAGGTGAAGAATAATTTAAAACCCGCCAATGAAACACAACGGGTACAGAAGAGAATAAGCTGAGGCCTAAGTAGAAGAGCGCAATACATCTACAAAATGAGCACTTAGCGACTTTTGACACTGCTCTAATGGTTTGCTGCTGTACCGTTGGGACCTCCTGAAAAGTTTGGCTTCTGAAGATTTTTGTGTTGCGTATCTGAGCCTTCTGTTCACTTAGAAAAGAAATAATCGGTTATTTCGTGAAGGAACGCTATTGACTGAGGAATATATTCTTGACAGTGAGTTGATTCCAGGAGTGTAACTGGCCAAATTTATGTATACGAAAAGTGTAACCACAGTGTCAAGTTGTTGTGGATGGACAGCGTTTTATTGGTTATATTTTGTTGCCTACATGCTACTGAAGATAGTAATTTGTGAGAGAGATCCATCCAAACACAAACGTCGGACGTGAGTTACAATGTACGAACGATGGTTTCAGAACTTACCCTAAGGGCCACGCCAAAACTGCCGTAGGTGCGAGGGACGGAATTTGGAACATTTTTTTTCACTGTATCAGCTACATTGTTGTTGAGTAATAAAATTTCAGTGGTTGATAAAGAGACTTACAAACAACAAAATCATGTAACTTAAAGGTATCTAAGATTTAGCATGTTGCCATAGCAACCAATGTTAGTTGGTGCGAGGGACGGAATGGAAAAACCTTGGTGTCAATGCTTATCAAACATTTCTATTATTTTTACCAAATTTAGTAGGAGTTGAAACAAATTTACAACATGTATAACAAGTTCAATTCCCTTTGTGATACTGACTGAAAGGGGTTTAAAAATCTTACTGCTAACTTAGGGTATGTTGCAATTTTCTCAAAAAGGGAAGCGCGAGGGACGGAATGCGAGGGACGGAATTTTTGTCCATGCTAATGTAATGAAGATTATTTTTGTTTGATGTCCTCATTTTTATTGCAAAGCTACCATTTA